>MU870297.1:6146-20902 GCA_036418205.1 Ostertagia ostertagi | reverse complement strand
ACTTTATTCAATTTAGCCCAAGAACCAAGTGTGTTTGGCATCCTCACCAATTTGGAATTTTCAGAAAGCTCCATTCTGCGACATCGTATTCGTGAAGAATCGCCCGCACCCACGATAAGCCGTAAGCTTTTTTACCCTTCAGAGAACCCAATTCTTTTTCTGATAGCCCTTTAGTGTTTCTTGTTCTTAGCTCAGCTCAGTGAGCCCACTTCGAGATTTAGTCCGGAAAAACGCCGATTTTCAGGTCCACTGACCCCGTTGACGTTCACCGCCCTTCCTCCTTCTCGCTATGAATGCGAGGTGACACCGAGGAAGGGCGAAATCGGTCGGACGAATCATCGAGCCAGAAATGCTTGGTGCGTTCAGTTTAACTATCATTTTCTTCTAAATACTAATTTCTTAACAGCTAACAAAATATGCTAACCCTGGAGTGCTGACGAACTAACCCAACACGAGTTTTTGCTCGAGCTGCTTGACTGTTTATGCAATGGGCTCCGCGCCTCTTCGTGCTTCTTCTGCCTCCGTTTAGAGCCCGTCATTTGTCAGCAATTGAGCGTTCCACCTCCTTTCATGGCAATGTCGAACGGCCCATGGCGTCATTTCCCTGGTGAGGGACATTTTAAAAAAGGCTGAGTTATCGATTCGACTGTCGTAGATTAGAAATTGAAGAGTGTCTTCATTTCCCACTAGGCAGTGACTCTCCTGTGTTGAGCAGATCGCAAAAACTTGCCTTTTCTGAGTAACCTCTTTTTCTCTATGCTTTCGAACTCTAACGAACCCACTATATCAATATATTCTTGTTCATCAAAATAAGCCCACTCCGTCTCATTTTTTGTTTCTTACTGAGAACAGAATTTGCTTGGCAGCCCCTAAAATCGAAGCGCCGCCATCTGCCGTTTTTAGAACTCGACTGAGAATTTATTCATGAGGGTCTTGCTGCCCACAAATGATTTGCCGAGCCTAGACACGATTTCTGCCACTTGCTCCATAAATAATTCCATTGCTATACGAGAGCTTTTTCAGTCGCTAATTCTCCTACACAGTAGTGTATGTCGTTCTCCCCATAATATATATAATATTTCAAAGCAATAAGGTTTTTTGACGGTACTTTTCACAAAATCAAAAAAATATGATGACCCTATCCGAAAAAGAGGGGCATTTAGGTGCAAAGCATCGAGTGCTTTTGAAACCATGGCAACTTCTTCACTTACTGGTTCAAAGAAGTAATACTCGTCTGGTTTCCTTATTGCGCAAGAGAGTTAGTTCTGTCACCCTGGAGGTTCCTCCGCCCAGTGAAATGCCTCCACTTATTGGAATTGACCCATATTATTTACCAAGATTCCTGGTCTAATATTTATGAATGCTACGTGCACTGATTCAATCTTCTATCGAAATGGAAATGTAGGTGAAAATGATGCGATAGTCAAAGGCAGTCAGAAAAAAAAACGCTATTGGGCCCCACTCTGGCAAATGGTGTGAGGAAAGGGATACTTTGGGGTTAACAATGAGATGGACACTTTGGACGAGTTTACCATGGCAGTCAGCATTATTTCGAAAATCATGCTTTGATTGCCATCGCTAGGCTTTGGCAAATTACCCTTGTAATGAAGTGCTCTTTGGAAATGAAAAGAGATAGTGATGAGGGTATTAGTACCCAACAGGTTTCTGTTATTATTTAGCTGGAGAGGATGAGGAGGATGGGGAGAGGAAAGGTGGAGATTGACGAACAGAAACACGAATGTGGACTGTGGACCAAATTATACATAGTGCTTTGTTGGGCCTCTCTGAAAGCGCTTTTGGTAGCGAACGCCTTACGCACTGCCTGCTCGTACACCTACACCTTCTCGCTTAGTCGTTCCGACGCAAACACTAGAATACCGTGCTCTCTCCCTTCCAGAGAAATTTCTTGTAAACCCCACGATTGGAACTTTCACTCACTCGAAGCTTTTTGAAAGTGCTTCAGACTGTCCCGCTCTCACTTCTGTTTAAAGATGCGCCTTACAATCGACTTCCGTTCAAAATCGGCTCGTGAATGTGCATTCAAGCAATGCGAAAAATTCCGGGGTCTGCCTACAACAAATCGGTGACCCTACTGACTAACAGGACTGTACCATTTTGTGACCCTGTATAGAAGACTGTTTTTTTTTCTCTGGGTGCCGTTCGATGGAGATTTGATCAGTAATACTTACTTACTTAGATACTTAGACGACCCGTTGATCAGCACGGCGGTTGGCCTTGCGCGGGTCCCAACTTCTTTTCCATTGCTCGCGGTCTTGGGCTTTCGTTGTCCAGTGTACGGCCACCTTAAGGGACACAGGATCATACACGTTGTTTCTGTATGCCAAAGAGTCTGCCCAACGTAAAGGAGGGCGGCCAAGTGGCCGTTTCTTCTCGCGCGGATACCATTGAGCAGTCTTCGAGCTCCAACGTCCATCGTTTCTTCTGATCAAATGCCCAGCAAATCGGTGCTTCGCTTCATTGACGTGAACCAAAACGTCCTTAATCTTCGACATAGCTCTGACGTCAGAATTGTGCAGGCTCAGTTCTCGTTGACGGCTCAGCGTTAGGCCTATCAGACGACGTTCAATTGATGCCTGAGCGGATTGAAGCCTCTTTTCTAGCGATTTTGTTAAGGCCCAGGTTTCTCCAGCGTAGCTGAGGGCAGGTAGCACTGACGAATTGAACAGGTCGGCCCGGAGCTTCCGATCCTTGGTATCTTCTGCAACACTTCTTATTGAGTTAAAGGCGGCCCATCCAGCCTTACGACGTCTCGCTAGCTCTCCGGAAAGATCGTTCTTCATGTTCAGCTGGCTCCCAAGGTATATGTACTCCTCAACGTCTTCGATTGGACTTCCTTTTAAGAGTACAGGGGCGCTAGCTGAGAATGCATTCCGCATGACCTTCGTTTTGGAGGTGTTGATAACGAGACCGCAATGACTTCCTTCCTCGTCCAGAAGATTTAGCATCTCAGATGCATGCTCTGGCGAATCCGTAATCAAGACGATGTCATCGGCAAATCGGGAGGTATTCAAACGCATGCCGTCGACGTTGAAACAACAACAACGATTCCTTGGCTGCTCCAGTTGCAGCGGCGTATCACGGATTCCAGACAGGCAGCGAAGAGGTTAGGTGATATTGGATCACCTTGTCGCACGCCTTTCTCAACTGCAACAACAACGTCATTGTAGAAAGGGCGAAACACTGTTGAACATTCCGTGTAGCATTCACGCAGCACATCCACGTACACCTTTTCGACGCCTTGGTCTTCCAGCGCCCTCCATACCTTCGTTGGTTCCACTGAATCAAACGCCTTCTTGTAGTCAATGAATTCATCACGCAGAAGGCAGTTGATGCTCGCATCGCGATGCTCTGAAATAAACACCGCTCGACAGCCCACTCATCAATATGAGTCGAGCGTGCTAAGAAATTGTAGGCGACCAGAACCTGCTCTAACTGCTGAGCCGCTAATTCCACAATTAACATCGTCACCCCCGAGATTAACGCGCCACATATATGCAACGCGTAAACACTTTGTAGAATACCGGCAGCAGAGTGATGGGACGATAGTTTGCCAGGTCTTCTTTATCGCCTTTCTTGAACAGTAACACTGTCGATGACTGCTTCCACGCCCTTGGAACAGCACATTCAGCTACATACGCGCGTAAACCTCTTAGCAAGGGCTCGATATAAAGGCAGACCGCATGCTCGAAGAATTGCTACCAGAATAGAAACATAGCCCGATGTCTAACCTCACCAAGACCATATGTTTGGGGCATAGTTTTCAAACACCGCTGCGCACATTCAACGATTATGAGAAAGGGCAAAAACTCTATCGGTCGCCTCAAGCGGCAAGCATCCTTCGAATGACGGGAATGTCTGACTTGACAAGCTGTGTAGTATTAACGCAACTAAAAGCCCCAGAATTTGCTCCCCCATCAAATTGTCCAGACAAACGGATACCACTACATCGAGACACTATTGAGCGCCACGCCGAATCCACCTCGCAAACGCGATCGCTCTCGAGCACACACTACTACCTTTTCTGGATTCCCCTCAGAACGCATTCCCACATCTGTTTCGATCGTCATAGATCATCCTCATACAACCCATTATGAAGTTGGCATGGTCTTCAGCAATCCGTTTTCTACACAACCGGCTGAGTAGAGTGTACTCCAAGTGGTTTCTTTGTCTGTCCATGTGCCTGCGTTTCTCGAGAAGAGCGCGAGTAGCTGCAGTGATACGACGAGCATTATGATTCGGAGCAGTACGGCGACAGCTTTCTCCAAGTCTTGTTACCGCTTGCACGAGGCTATCGTAATCGGTGTTGACGTCACCAACCATTTCAAAGTGTTCTTCGCTTGCAAGCCTTGAGACAGCGTCTACGTCTAGCACGGTAGGTGTGGAATGTCTTGAGCGTATGCGCATCAGGCGCACTAGGCTGCGGTCGAAATGGAATCGTCCTCGGAGTAGACGGTGATCGCTACCCGTGTTGAACGAAGGCACCACTGCAACATCTGTCATGATTCTACGGTTGCATAAGATGTGATCCAACTCATGACAATGCTGCCCATTCGGGGTTACGTGAGTCCATCTTCTTTTCGGCGATTTGATGAACTGACTATTGCCGTGATAGAAATGATGGAGTTCGCAAAAATTCGCTAGTCTCTGCCCAGCTTCGTTACGATCTTCGGCTGAATGTGGACCCGATGAAGACCTCCCCGGCTCTCCTTGATCCAACACGAGCGTTGAAGTCACCCATTATCACGACGTAGTTGCGTTGACTGCGAATGAGTTCTTCCAGTTGCTCATAGAAGTCATCGTGCTCCTCTTCATCACTGTCTGCTATAGGCGCATAGACTTGCACCACCGCTATCTGTATGTCCCTCGAGAGCGAAGCGGTTAGCACGGCGAGCCGATGACTATGGAACGTTACACTTCGCACATGTTTGGAAAACTCCGGTGACACTATGAAGCCAACGCCTCCTGATGTTGAGTTAGACTTGCGGGCTCCTAGGAATACTGACGTCCCATCGGTCCACGTGCAGGACAAGGGCTCCTTCCGCTTTGTTTCACTGAGGCCGATTATATGGTATTTGATCCGTCGAGCTTCATCGATAAGTGTAGAAAGCTGAGCGGCCGAACTGATGCTACGGCAGTTGTAGGTACAGGCAATCAGTTGGCTCGCTCTTGTCCGTCTCCTTTGGTAGCCTACGGCCCTGAGATTTCCTCGCCTTCGGCTGTTTGCTGATCCAGCGCTACCGGACTGGGCAGGGACAGCCTGCAGGGGACTAAGGCAGTTATCGTGGTATTTTCGTCCCACGGGATAGCCTTACCAGGGCGTTCCCGTTGCTCAAGGAGAGCGCCGTCCCACCAAGGGCTTGGGCACTTTGGGTTCTTTAGTCACGGGGAATCGGTATGGGGTTTCGGCGCAGCCCTATCGCCCCACCCAGCCACTCACCGCCCTAATCCACAACAGGTTCGATCCCACAAAAAAAAGCCTCAAGCTCGAACAGCTACAGAGTATGAAACCCATGAATCCAGTCGAATATTGAGTTGATAAGTGGCGTTTCAAAAAATTGTACGTATTGTCTAAAATATTTCGAGGAAGATGTTCTCTACTCTTCATAATCATGGATAATTACAATTTGCGACAAAATAGCTGGACAAATTTTCTGAAGCTTTCTTGACAATTGACCTTGTAACCGTAGGTAACTTTTTATTTCTTTGATAGTCTATCGTTAAGATTCATGCGGTTATTACTGTCCATTCAAGGGGAAGAGCTGATGTTCAGGCTTAGCTTGTACAAGGGAATAGCGTTTGTTCGGCTAGCGGGTTAAGCTGGAGCTATATTTCAATCCCTAGGAAAATTTGGAAACTAACTCGCTATTATCGCATCCATCGGTAGCTCGTTAATACCTATTCCCTATTCCTGTCTTGCTGCTCTTTGGTGCGTATCCCTCGGAGAAACCATTAGGACCAGCAGCACCACCTGCCTAAGAAAAGTATCTATCGAATGAAATAATATTGCATAATGGGATAGGTCTTGCGGGCCTTACCTAAGCGTTCTTTGTGGTTCAGCCATCAGTCGACGTAACTCTGCGAATCTTTTCGCCTTGGAGAAATCACGTACGACACATTTTCACTTACCGTCATACAAATTCCAAAGGATCCGCGACCGAATTGTTGTATCGGATTGTCGACCGGGTTTCAAGCGCGGTATTCGGTGTCTGCGATGCGGTCTCCGTCGGAAGGATCCCTCATGGACGGAAATTGATGCCATCGTCAACTCGCTCAGCCCAAAACAAGACCGGTCACTCGACACTCAGCGGCACATTCAGTCCAAAGTTGGATCACAAGTGCTATAGTTTGCACTATCCGTAGCATTTGAATCGAGCTGCGATTGTTACCTTAAAGAACGCTAAAATTCAACACAAGCTATTCCAAAATGATAGTACAGTTACCGCAGCCTAAACTGGACTACAACTTAATTCACAAAAGTTTAAGAAATCTTAACTGGCTGCGTTCAGTCAGTCGCTCGCTTCAAGCTTACTACCGAATAGAAGTGAGGCCATGCCAATCATTAAAGTTCTCATGAGGGGGTACAATCAGGCTGTGGGAGGATGAGAGGTACATATTGATAAAAGTGGTACATAGGGTTGAGAAGGTTTTGTCAGACTGCAGTAGTTTTTGAGAAAATTTCCTATTTTTGATTGAAGATTGCGGCAATTTTGGGAATTTCAAGGAATTTCGGAAGAACTCGATTACTAATTGTATTAGCTGTATATTTCTTCCTCACTTTCTTGATTCGGTCCCCCCCCCTCTTCAAATACTCGACGGCAATAACGAGGATGGAGAAGGAAGTGGAGCGGTTGGAGTTGTATGAATCCTAAGGACGAGCAGTGGGGGTGGTGAGAAAGATCCTTTTGCTCACATATATAAACTCGTGAGCTCAACTTAGATCCATCCAGAATTATACAGTGCCGACAGCCTCTGAGTCACCTTTCTACACTGTTGTCCATGAGGATCTTTCAGGGAGGTTTTCCTCTCCATAATCCATTTCTT
This sequence comes from Ostertagia ostertagi, assembly GCA_036418205.1. Lineage (NCBI taxonomy): Eukaryota > Metazoa > Nematoda > Chromadorea > Rhabditida > Trichostrongylidae > Ostertagia > Ostertagia ostertagi. The sequence continues at coordinate 13,840 of MU870297.1, read as the reverse complement.
CCTATAAAGCAATTCAGTATAGTGCACTTGACCATTTATCCTAGAAAGAACAAGTTGGTTCTTTCTTGAGGCGGAACAAAAAGCACAATACAAAAGAGTGTTTAGGAACGCTAACGACAAATTCACTTTTATAAAAATATTCCCTATCCTAGACGGCTCAGAACCCAATCATCATACATTAAGCTAGTTAATGTATTATTTAATAATTTATTTCCTTTCGTTCTATATATCTTAAGACAAAAGACATCTCTTATTAAAGCTTTTAGGGCGAAAACTGCTACCGGAATAGGTCGAGAAAGGAAGGGAGCATTGAACTCGCAAGTTTTCTCACCTTCCGCCTGAGCTATTCACTTAAACTATCTCAAATCTTCCCTTTTGAAAAAAAAGTATTCAGATTGCTTCATCCACTGACGAAAGCCAAAATGAGCATTGCAAGTACTTCTAGCTTTTTCCATATCCCAACCTTTAACTGCTTGCTGCAACTTCTTTTCATGTATTGTGATAACCTGACCTGCCAGGCTTACTAAAATGCCCAGATATTCAGCAATTTCTTCGACTGCCTTCTTTTTCATATGCGTTTCCAGCTCTTCGGTGTATCACTGAGAATTTGGATGACACTGCTCAAGAACTGTTCCAGTTCATTCAACGTCTCGAACAATTTTGGAATCGATCCTCCAGCTCACCTCAGCTCTCTGTTTGTGGTTCGACTAACACCTTTTTAACACTTGACTGCTTCTAACATCAACTATTTACTAGCAAAGCAACCCTCTATTTCATTTTGAATTAATTCCATACATTTCTCCATTAGAATGCTCAGGCGAAGGCGGCTCCTCCTCGACAACAGCTGAGGACATCGCCGAATTGAAACGAATTTCAAAAGAAGGAGCTTCTATATCGTCAAAAAGCTGAACGATTGGCTGAAGAGCTCCAGCAACAGCGCAATCGACGTCACGGCTACGTGTAAGTCATTTGTGCTTCTAAAGCAAGGGTACTGTACCCGTTTCAAAAAGTGCTCTTCCTCTCTCAAAACAGTGATATACATACTACTGCTCTTTCAACGTGGTAATATCACCGTCGTTCCACGGTTCCCTAAATTATTCATTCTATTGTTTTAATTCGAGCGCCGGTTCTTCAAAGTTATGGAAATCAGGGCAAACAATAGGAAAAAGGAAACCAGCTCTTGAGTTATGACGAGAATTTACATTTCGGGTTACGCTTCCAGAGAAGTTGTTGGGAGGCTATGCCGCACCTTTTCTACGCGCACAATCCGGGACTCATCCCTCGGATCAAACCTCCACCCCTCTAGAGAGAGTGGGTTGGTTGGTACTGCTCCCATCTTCGTGAAACGACACTGACTTGTCAACCTGTTGGCACCTGCAGCTCGTCGTAGTGTAGGCTAAATCGAACTGAAGTGTCACTAACAATAAGATTTTCAATGGAAAATTGTGTGGCCCTTCTCAAAAAGGACCTTCCAAAAAAGCCCTTTCTTCTCTCGGTCTGCGCTTTGTTTTTCTTTTACCCTTTATCATGCTTTTAAAAGCTGCGTTGATACACTTCAAGGAAGCAACGTAATGTTTAGCGTTCGCCATGTGGCCCTATCAGATTTCAATATCTCACACCGCGGCTGATTTTAGCTGCAACGGGTGCCCAAGGATTTACGGCGAAAACGAACCCACTGCTGTTTTCAGGGGAGTAAGGGATAGAAACCAGTGGGTAAACTCCAAAGAAGCTCTGAATTATCTTGTATTGGGATCAACCGTCCGTCTGTTCAATTCGGACAAGGAAAATCATCTTGTGTGATTTTGGAGAGGAGGCTCATTTTTTCGCGAAATGGGATAGAAAATGGGTGCGAAATGGGTGGGTTGAGAAGAGGAAATTTCTCCCAGAATCTGAAAAGTTATTGCGAAATTTAGATAAATTTTCAAAAGAATTATGATATCTCAATAATTATGTAAATATGAAATCCGGCTTAACACATTGGCGAAAGCCGGTTGTCCGCGTATCTCGGCGACTTTTTAATTATTACTTTGATAGTAGTCATTATTCCTTCAACAATTCCACCACTGGTAATTGGGGCACTGTTTTCGGGACAATATAATGCATCCAAACAGCTCTGTAATATGAAAACTGCCAAGTAAATCGAACAAAGGGAGCCGGATCCATGTGAAAATCTTACATGCATGCGCGTCATGTTGTCCTCAATGTGTTGGAGAACCTTGAGATTTTGAGCGCGAAGCAGTCAGTTTGTCAAGTGGTGCCAGGTTCGAATCTAGAAACAGGCATATGGAGCCCATTCGAAATAGGACAGTCACGGTTGGCCCTGCCTCGAGTTCTGCCTTTCAAGAGTTGGCGGCTGAAGCAAATGTTTGCAGTAAAGAAATGAGATCTGTTTTTAGCCCAATATCTAGCAGCTATATTTGCTCTTGTTCACCTGTGGAACTGTAGATATAAAAGCTTGGAAGCTATTGTACATGCTTCTTTGCCAGGCCAACAGCGTCACCTTCATTAGTTGGCAACAAGGACCGCTTTGGAGGGCTACTGGATGAGTATAGCCGCCGTACGAGTCCTGCCCCTCTACACCCCGCTGTCTATGCGTATACAGCCACAGCGATTTTCAAGTTCGACGCCAAATCACCAAGGTACCCGATTCAGCGTTTATTTGTTTTGGTCACTTGTACAGTGGTAATTATCAATTATTGTGCTGGCCTAGAAATATTAGCTCCTAATTTCTAATTAAAGATTGTCTCTAATTTTGGTTGAGAAGAATGCTGATAAAATTTGTGCACCCTGAATTGTTTCAGGGAATTGTCGCTGAATCGCGGGGAGATTGTTCGTATAACAAGAGAGGTGGATGCAAATTGGTTGGAGGGCGAACGGAACGGTCGAAGCGGTTTGTTTCCCCGAAGCTATGTGCAGGTAAGAGCAAGCATTATCACTCAAATCGCCTTGAAAAATTTGCCAGCTTCAGTTGGACGACGAATTCGATCGTTCGCGGTGCAAGGCAAAAGCCGTTTACCCGTTCACGTCCCGACGATCCACCGAACTCTCGCTCAAGATGGTCAGTTCACGAAATTTGCTGTTCCAATTTCGTTTTTCATTTCATGCATTCACTTCCGAACTTTTACTCGTCACATCCTTTTATCCAAATGTTTTTTCATTGATTTTAAAAGTATTAGGTGACGAAAGAACCTTCTCACGCTTTCTCATTTCTTATTTTATTTATCTTTTATTACTATGATAAGGAGCTGAAGCTGACCAAACTGTACCCTCCCTTTCAAAAACGAGAAAGAGCGTCGGGTGCAGACCGTACACCACAAGTGACGACGGCCTCAAGTAAATCTGGTTAGTAGTGTTCATAGTGATAGCTGATTTTTGGTAAATGATAGTTGTAATTAGTGACAACTGATAGAATACAACTAGCAACAGAGTAATCACTCATGTGCATTATGTAAATATGAAATCCGGCTTAACACATTGGCGAAAGCCCGGTTGTCCGCGTATCTCGGCGACTTTTTAATTATTACTTTGATAATAGTCATTATTCCTTCAACAATTCCACCACTGGTAATTGGGGCACTGTTTTCGGGCAATATTAATGCATCCAAACAGCATGAAAACTGCCAAATAAGTCGAACAAAGGGAGCCGGATCCATGTGAAAATCTTACATGCATGGCGCGTCCATTTATCCTCATGTGTGGGAGAGCGCTTGAGATTTGTGACGCGCGGAAGCAGTCAGTTGTCAAGTGGTGGCCAGGTTCGACAAAACAAGCAGTATGGCACCATTCAAATAGAGACGTCACGGTTGCCCTGCCCCAAGTTGAGCCTTTCAAGAGCTGGCGGCTGAAAAAATGTTTGCAGTAAAGAAATGAGATCTGTTTTTAGCCCAATATCTAGCAGCTATATTTGCCTTTGTTCACCTGTGGAACTGTAGATATAAAAGCTTGGAAGCTATTGTACATACTTTTTTGCAGGCCGACAGCGTCACCTTCATTAGTTGGCAACAAGGACCGCTTTGGAGGGCTACTGGATGAGTATAGGCCGCCGTACGAGTCCTGCCCCTCTACACCCCGCTGTCTCTGTACGTACAGCCACAGCGATTTTCAAGTTCGACGCCAAATCACCAAGGTACCCGATTCAGCGTTTGTTAGTTTTGGTCACTTGTATAGTAGTATCAATCATTATGCTGGCCTGGAAATATTAGCTCCTAAATTTTACTAAATTAAAGATTGTCTCTAATTTTGGTTGAGAAGAATGCTGATAAACATTTGTGCACCCTGAATTGTTTCAGGGAATTGTCGCTGAATCGCGGCGAGAGATTGTTCGTATAACAAGAGAGGTGGATGCAAATTGGTTGGAGGGCGAACGGAACGGTCGAAGCGGTTTGTTTCCCCGAAGCTATGTGCAGGTGAGAGCAAGCAATATCTCAAATCGCCTTGAAGAATTTGGCCAGCTTCAGTTGGACGACGAATTCGATCGTTCGCGGTGCAAGGCAAAAGCCGTTTACCCGTTCACGTCCCGACGATCCACCGAACTCTCGCTCAAGATGGTCAGTTCACGAAATTTGCTGTTCCAATTTCGTTTTTCATTTCCATGCATTCACTTCCGAACTTCTACTCGTCACATCCTTTTATCCAAATGTTTTTTCATTGATTTTAAAAGTATTAGGTTGGCCAAAGAAGCCTTCTGCACGCTTTTCTCCATTTTTATTCTTATTGTTATCTTTTTTATTACTATGATAAAGAGCTGAAGCTGACCATGGTACCCTCCCCTTTCAAAAACGAGAAAGTGTCGGGTGCAGACCAAACACCACAACTGACGACGGCCTCCAAGTAAATCTGGTTAGTGTTCATAGTGATAGCTGATTTTTGGTAAATGATAGTTGTAAGTGACAACTGATAGAATACAACTGCAACAGGCTAATCATTTCATTGGCAGAAAACATTAACATTTTGTGGAGGCCGTCGTCACTTGTGGTGCATGGTCTGCACCCGACTTTCTCGTTTTTCGAAAGGGAGTGTACGTCTACCGTGAGGGTCCCTAAATTGTCTCCAGCGCTCAGAAATTTTCTCGATGCTACTTTTCCAAAACGTGGCGAAGAGCAAGAGGGTCAAAAAAGGAGGCGACCCACTTCCGAGTTGGAGTTGATCGTCTAATTATTTCGTCATCAAGATGATGATTAAGGTCCAGGATAGGTGGCAGTCATTTATAGCTCGACCAGGGGAATACGCTAAGAGAGGTAAGAAATCTTGCCGCAGCTCCAGAATTTCTTACCGGGCTTCATTTCGGATCATGGCGATTCGCAATGTCATGAAAGAAATAAAGATTGACGCGGCACGAGCACTTTTGGAGGGCTGCCTCGAATAACTTCTGGAATTCTGCCGCGTAGATCTCCTCCTCCACAATAGTGCCCATGACCGAGAATTTGCAGTCAAACTTCCGTAAGAGCCCTACCTGTAACAGAGAGTGCAGGGCGCTGCTGGCCTCTTCCGGATTATCAAAAGAAATTGAAAGCGCTGGTACAGGTAAGGCCGCTCTCATACTTTGCGGCGTTGCTGACGTCGCGATCCGTGTGGACGGTGCAAACGGTGCGGGGAGCGTGAAGGGCGTCAACACGCGCACTGGCGCATGACGCGTACTTGGCGTACAGATGGTGGCTCCCGGTCGATAATTCTAATTCCAATACATTATGTCCATTTTGTATGATTTGTATGGCGTCTTGCTTTCATTGGTGTTTCACACTTTTTATTTTTTCGCCCTAGATCAATATTTCTCAGTTGCTCCTGAAGAGTAGCAGTTGCATCTCAATGGGCGGTAAGCCTCAGGTGAGGTCGTTAGTGAGCGAAGGCAATATTTTAGAAAAAAAAGTTTTGAGAAGAAAAAAACACAAAGGAAAACAAGATGGCACACAAAACATCAAAACTAAACATACTGAAACTGAAATTATCGATCGATCGGGAGCTACTCTCTTTACACCAAATACGCGTCCTGCGCCAGTGCGCGGGTTGACGCTCTTCACTCTCACCGTACCGTCTGCACGTACCGCAACGTCCGCAACAGCGCAAAGTACATGAAAGCAGCCTAAGGCACACTGTAGCGATGAGTGACATTCCCACTAAAGCTATTGCAGATAGTGTTGATCGTTGACACGAATTCACACTTATGCAGATATTCACTAGACAATGAGTAGTCTAGCACAATGTAAAGTGGCGGTAGCTATTGCGCGCACAGTTCGGGAAAGAAATCCCGGCTCATACTTTGTTCAGGGCAACCAATCCTTCCACCCTTCGGGGTCGACTCCGCAGGGCTGTGTAGACCAAATCGCATTCAAGTGCTGTTATGCTCCTGAAAAGTACTAGAGTGGCGAATCTCAGAAGGACTTATCAAAATTCAGCAATTTTTTAAAATTTACAGTCATGAGCAAGCTATTCGACTTGGGATCGTCAATTTTCATGTTGGCGTCTGGAAACAATCCGATGCCACTTTTAATATTTAAAATTTGCTGCCCCTCTTTTCAAAAATTACGCTTGATTTCTTTTGAGATTTGCCCTTAAGCTCTGAATAGGTAGCAACTTGAGCCGTGTGTAGTTTTCAGGCTTACGTCTAAAGGAATATAATACTGGGAAAGAGCTAGAGCTGTAAACATGTTTATTCATTTGTAAACAACAGCATTATTGGCAGCAGCATTTCTTGGAGCGGCCGTTATTTCTATGTATTCAGGGCGAACTGGTGACGTTGCGAAGGGAGATCGACGAGAACTGGCTAGAAGGCACAAATCATCTCGGTGAAATAGGAATCTTCCCCAGAAGCTACGTTCGATTACTCGAGGACATTCCGGATGATGTGAACGAGGTAAGAGATACCTTCAAATACGAGTAGATTGGTGATCCATGTTAAGAACTTTATGAGAACTGAATTCAGATTCCACAGTTGGCATATTCGCCTGATCGTCCGAAAACTCCCAAAGTCTACGAAAAGGACGCCTACCGCGATTTTTTCGACCTGTGAGTAAGTCAATGAAGTCGGCAGCTCCTCGGCTAGTAGAGAACTTAGGCTACAAATCCTTCTATTTTATAAAGCGCTAACTTTGTGTGTCGGTTTGTTGTCTGTATGTGTGTATGTATGTGTGTATGTATGTGTGTCCGTCCGCAAAATGAAGTGAGTGAGAAGGAAGCTCATGGGATAAACAAACCGCTAACAAATCGGGTAGCTTACAGGATTTGAGATATCAATGTTTTGTAGCAGGATAGTTGTGATAACACTCTTAGGGCTATATAAACACCTGCTTAGCACACTTCCGTTCATTGCTGCAGTGGCAGCTGGAGGGCAGTGGAGAGAGGAAGGGAGGATGAGGAAGGGAAGCGAAAAATCTACCGTCATATCATGATTGTGTCCCTTCTACTGTATGAAACACCATTGTGTTGCATACGCGTCACTTCCAGGAGGTGTTGGTGTCACAGGAGGAAGGGACCATAGCGGAGGATAGAAAGCTTGCGCAGGAAAGGAAGGTCCCGGCGGTTGACGGGGGACTAATCTGGGTTATATAATTATTAAAGGAGAAGCTGCGCAAATGTAGAAGGATGACAGGACTCTCAATTGCTTTCCACTGAGAGGTCCTAATGGGCGCTAATAACACTCGGTGCGCCAAAGAAAATTGGTTGGAGAGACGGTATAGCACTTCCACCACAACAACGTT
>MU870296.1:1858-31504 GCA_036418205.1 Ostertagia ostertagi | reverse complement strand
GTGAAGTACGGTATACGATGTGCCTGGCAGAACAAAGTTGGCCCCGCTTTCACATAGTATAAACTTTTGATCGATCAACCCTTCTGTGAACGGGCACTCACATCATTGTATAGCCTCTCCTCTTCTGTGCAACATCGTCACCAAGGGTCGCCGCCTTCAGGGATTGACGAAATAATAAGGCCCGTCCGAGGAAGGAGCGGAACGACCCGTTTTATCTATTTCGTTCACAAATGTTTTTCTTTTTTGATTGTGTGCACCCTAACAGCACATCCGACAAGACTTAGGACACCACAACACCAAAACAATTACCACACTCTGGGTCAACCGTGCATTGTACAGTTCTCAACGGGGATTCGTTCTTAAATTCTTTGGAGGAGAAGACGTATTCGAGATTGGTGGATAAAAAGGTTGAAAAGGAGTAGTATTTGTGGAATTCGATTGCGGTTGCGGGAGAGGGGGTAGTTTTTGAAGGATTACCTTTTGACGATCCTACCGAAAACTATAGAAAAGAACATGAAATGGGCAAAATCAGATGCAGTTTCATGAGCGAAAGTGGCCGGAGTTGGAGCGTGCGACCGTCATAGAAACATACTATAGAAACAGTCATGAAGGTGAAGTGGAGGTGGAGGTCTGGGGTGGGTAGGATGTCGTGTTGAGGAGGCCTGCTCCATGCAATGATAAACCGAAAGCGAACTTTAGCGGAGCGATAGCAAATTTCAGGCTTCCAGTGCAATCATAAAATAAAAAGAGCAAGAAATCGGCGCCGATCAATCCTTCCCTTGGGATGCGGCACGCATTCTACTTCCATTTGTACATTCGTAGTGGCGTTTGAATGCGATGTGGCCTATACAATGACTTGCGGGGGCCAGCCGATGTACAAGTCAGTGTTTTTATCCTCCCAGACAAGTCTGGTACCAATTAACCGACCCCGGAGGGATGGAAGGCTTGGTTGGCCCGGGCGACTCACGACCCAGGATTTGATCCCCGGACCGCTCGCGTGGTAAGCGTGCCACTTGCCACTAACCACTTCCGCTACTGTGACCATATGAAAAACCCTCCACCCTAACGGAAGGTGAGGTTGGTGGGGGGGGGGGGGACGAGAGAGGTACGTGCAACTCGTCCAATAGTACAAGAATCTAAAGCGGTTAACATTTACTTTCATTTCATGGAATTTCTATGGCAACCATACGATCCTTTCCAGACCTTACTACTTGCACACCATCCTATCGTGATGATTCGTGGGCCATCCACACCACAGAAGGCATCGTCAACGGCACGAAAACATCAGCAGGACAACCGATAAGACGTTACGGAAAAAGCGACTGAAAACGTCACGATTGCATTTGCAAAACCAGCCCACTTCGCCTATCACTTTCATATGGAAATTTTATGCAGGTGTTCCATAGAAATAGAGAAAAGTCTGTGTTATTCGCTAGCAAATTTATAAAAGCATCATTCACATTGCAGTGGCCACGAAATTTCTGTGGAAGTGGCTTCATGAAAGCTTGTTTAACAAGGGGAGAAGAAATAATCGTAATGGCTCTTTTTCACACATAAGGGCATAAGGGCTGTGAGAAAAAAAGGCTGCACACGCGAGGAAAATTCGGAGAATGAGAGAGTGCAAGTTTGAGCTAGTCGTTTGTGATATCATCAAATGCAAACTGGTTCAGCTGACGTCAGCGACAGCAGGACTGCTTTGTAGAACCCGTGACCATTATTTTGAATAGAGCTTGTGCGGCGTGGTGGCGCTTACATAGCCTACGGATGCTACGTAGGCGGCTATGCTGGCAATGTATTCGCGCAGATTGGAGAAAAAATGGGACAGTGAAAGTATTATGGCGGCGTGCAAGTACTTCACAGAGTGGGCCAAAATTACAGTAACCGCTGGTAAAACCCTATTCTTTTCTGATCTTTTCACTTTTCTCTTTCTTTTTGGCATGGTGTGATAGATGACAATGTCCTTTTCGTATTGAACCAATATCATAGAGTTCTCAAAGTTAGTGAGACAACCACATCACAGTATACCAAAACTCAAAATGAACCGACAAAGACCTTTGGCACGCGACATCTAGAGATTGTTCAACGTAGCAAAGAAGCTCTTATGGGCAATTGTCGAATGCTTCGATGAGTTAGGAATCACGTTAGATGAGAAGAGAGATTTCTAGATTGGGAGATTGAAAATGAGAATCCAAGAGGCATAAAAAACACAAAAAAGTGTATGCACTAAAATTGGCGTAACCTTGAAAAAACTATTTCATTTCCTTTAATCCCATGAGTGAGGCTGCCAAAATAAGATTAAAGTGAAGTGAATGTTGCTGGTATAACACACAAAAATTGATGATGACGCCGCAATTGCTCACTCGTTTTTAATGTATCTTGCTTTTCCTTAAAAGAAAATTAGCTCGTTAGTAATCAACTATCGAGCGAAGACGAAAACAGCCTAAGCAATCATATTTTACGGCCAGAACGAATACAGGAGCATCTGGCGAAATTTTAGTATATACAAATATCGTATTCACGGGAAATTCTGTAAACTCATTCTGAACCAGCTTACATACGCCCACTAAGCGTTCATGCAGATGCTGCGATCAGTTCCATGTTTATGGAACCGCGAGAAGTTTATGAAAGCCCGCCTATACAGACCTCGCTCTCTGCTTTAGCACAGCTACTGGACATGCTCCTACTGTAATAAGAACGCCTCAAAGATATATTAGTAGAGAACAAAACGTCTCTTTGGTTGAACCACAAGGAAAGAGAAATAATTCTGGAACAACTTCGTACAAAATACGTAACAAAAAAATCAACGAATGTATGTATCCATAAATATGCATGGAAGGAGACTAGTAGAAAGCTCCGCATGGCGCATGGAGAAGGAACGATATACAGGAGACCGCGTAAAAATGGCCAGGTAAGAGGCTACTGAAATTAGGAGCAGCGCGAGTTAACATAAAGGAAAACAGCAAGAGAGATAGAGCAAAAACAAATGATAAAAGGATCCGATAGAAGTTTAAAACTGTCGAAAGTTCGAGACTGTAGCATTCAGAGAATAGCTAATTGCAGTTTTTTCTCAGCAGGCTGACTTCCGGTAGTGGTAGACACACTAAGGGGGAAGTTCCAAAAGAGGATTGAAATGAAAACATATTGAAAAAAAAAACTATCAAGAAAAAAAAAATCAAAAGAAAAAAATCAAAAAATCAAGAAAAGGGAATTATCAAGAAAAAAATTGCAAAACATTGGTTTTGTTGACGAAAAGAGTTCAAGAATAAAGTTTTCGATCGGTCCAGCACAGAGAAGAAGAAGAAGTAAAAATAAACTGAAAAATTAAAGACACATACCTTGATCATTTCAATATCGATAAGCCAATCGGAGCATATGAGTACGGTGTGGGAAACTTGGATGAGAAATGCTATCAGCTTCACGATCTGAAGTTTTCTATGTATCTGAGAAAACTATGCGAATACGTAAGAATACATACGGTAAAACTAATTCAGACGTGGATCGCGACTACACTAACACTTGTTAAACATCAATTAATCACGAGTTTTATGCGAAAAACTCAGAAGGCAAAAACCGTACCAAATAATCCTGGCGCGTAACGGTGGTATACTAGCGAGCACTGACCTTATATTAAATTTTGAGCAACAGTCTGTAGGGTTTTACCTATGACCAGGGTCAACCCTGCGTTGCGCAAAGAACAACGAGGGGGTCGTATTCAGCCGACCGAAAAGGGAGGGGGTCGTATCCACAGACGGGCTGCAAGACGGCTTGAAAAGTGCAGTGTCCGGGAGTGCACTTTCAGCCTCTAATGTTCTCCAGGAGCTCTGCACGCTGTCGGAGAGTCACACAGACATGAGCTCCATGGGAGCATTAAAGCATGCAGAGCACTATAAGTCTCACCATCAGCTTATTATCCTTAATCGACGCTATCCGGACGGCGCTTTTGCTCCGCGGCATAGATCAAGAGTACAATAGACAATAGCCAAAAACTTTGTTACAGTGTAGTGCAAAAACATGGTCTGTCTTCGATGATGAAACATTCCTGAAATCCCGAGGAGAACAAAGTGTAGAGCAGTTCATGGGAAAGTGAAACAAGAGTGCCATATAACAGCACAATACAACTCAATCAGGATACTAACACCTTCTTCAGGAAAACAGAAGACTTCAAAATGCGAGTGCGAATTCTGCCCACAGATAGGTGCACGGCGTATACCCGAGCAGGCGTTTTCCCATAAAAACGCCTCCTCTGTCAGCGGCCGTAAGCAGACAAACTTTCTGAAGAGAGTTTGATGCTTTCAAATAAAATCTAAGCGAAACAAAGTGTAGCGAATTTGCTGAATTGAGTTCTAGAGACGCCGTAGGAAAATTGAGGCAGAAGAAGGAATTTCAGGGAAATTTCACAGTTGTTATGAAGTACTCTTCGAGTGGATTCCAACAATCTTTACCGCTTCTCATCACATTAATTTCAAAGGAAGTTATGGGCCTTTAAAGACTGCATAGTCGCGGTCCAGGAAAATGGCTTGAAAAAAATCAAGGTGGAATTGACGGAACAACGGGACTATTTTTTGAGCGAGTGATTATTTCAAGAAGTTTTAGCACTTATTCGAAAGCTCTAATCCTCTAGTTTCTAATTAGCCTTAGACATCTGCAAAATGTTGAGTATGAAGAAAGTTATTAACGTTTGAATGTCGAAAACTCGCGCCTTCTCAAAAATCGGACCCCAAACCACCCAAGAACGGAACAACGGGACTATTTTTTTGAAAAAATGATCGCTGGAAAATTTTCAGGTGCTTGTTCGAAAGCTCTAATCTTCTAGTTTCTAATTAGCCTTAGACATTTGCAAAAAGTTGATTATGAAGAAAGTTATGAATGTTTGAATGTCAAAAACTCGCGTGTGCACAGAAAACGGAACAACGGCACGATTTTTTGAAATACTGAACATCCACAACATTTCAAATACTCCTCAGGAAGAAAACTATTTATATTTTCAAAATTTTGGTGTCCGATTTCATGAAACAGCTTGTGAAAGAAAATATAACCTTCTGAATGGAAGGGGTTTGGATTGCAATGTAATTGCTACAAGGTTTAGTTTTTCAGATTATAAGGTAAGGAAAGTTGAGAGATCGAAAAAATCCTGGTGGGTTTCTGAAAGTAGAAATCTTTACGATTAAAATGATGTATTGGTTTACGCAAAAATTGAAATTCCTTCTATTTAATGAATAAAACTTCATTTGCCTCGATTTCCTCTCTGAGCGAGACAAAGCGCGCGGATTGACCACGGTCCACCACTTCTCCATGTTGGTGACTGCCATCATTGATGAGCATTGATGAGCATTAAATTATGTGAAAGACATGATAGTTAATATGGGGGGTCGTACCGATACCCCCCGAAAAGGAAGGGGGTCGTAAAAATTTTGGAATTTGCGCAACGCAGGGTTGACCCTGCCCTGGACACTCCCAGTGCCGCGTTGGCGCTAGCGCCTAGTCAAGAGCATAAGAAGTGTGACTGAACAAAAAAATCACCTTGGAAAGCCGCTGGAAAGGGAGCTGAACGGCTTCGAAGTGGGCGTGGTTGGAAGTCGGCCGAGGGGATTGCAGCCGACTGAGCAACCACGCCCACTTTGAAGCGTTCAGCTCCCTTTCTAGCGGCTTTCCCAAAGTGATTTTTTGTTCAGTCACACTTTTATATGCTCTTGACTAGGGCTAGCGCATCGTTCCACACCATTAGTGTTGAAGGTAAAAACCCTGCTGGGACTGTTGCTTTAAGGTTAGCCCAGTGGAACCTCCAGATCAATCCAAGAAGATGAAGGTGATGAATTCAAAAGCAATTACCATTTAAAAAAATAAATCAAATTGCATAGCAATGTTGTTCCATAAGGGGTACTGGTCCGAATAGAAACCACAGATGATCTTGCCTTATGTTTTTGTTACCTTAGACGACTCAAAAAGCAAAAAGAACATAAAATACCTCAATGTAATTGTTAATAGCGTAGCGCCCATCCGTCAGAGGCGATCTGCTATACCTCAGCGTCTCCTCCAGCACAGAAGCACAATTCGAAGCCTGAAAAAAAAAGATTTCGATAGAAAGAAAGTTGCCTTCATGACTTCACTAGATTGGAAGAAAAGTACCTGGCAGTCCAAAAGAATTTGCTTAGACTTGGTTATATAAGCATGGACCTTCGTTGTTTGATGACGAGAGCTCTCCAGTGCTTCACGAGAAGCCTGGACGGAAAATGTACTGCCTATCAAACAGAGATGAGATTGAACTTGATCGGGAAACTCTCACGGTAACGCTCACCTGTACATATCTTGTGAATTATTTCCTCCAATCATACTTAAGATAGTGGATTTACCAGCACCTTGTGGTCCAATAGCAGAAATTATATTGTAGTTGTTGTTCTCACTGCTTAGGAATTCCTGAAATGATGATTGGAGATATGATATCAGATATCGCACGAAACAACGGGCAAGAAGCAGGCAGAAAAGGAGAACCATAAAGGACAGACACCATAAGGAAAAGGATTGGGAAAAAGTATAAAATAAGGAAGACACACTGTACGATTTCCCCTCTAAATTCACTGACCATTAGAAAGCTAGAAGGTGAAGACGCAGGCCCAGCTTTGCATGCACAAAAGACAGTAAAATCTTATTAATGGGGGGGTTAGTTGCCCCACAGAGACTTCGCTCTCTTACTTCTATACATTAAAACATCGAACCCCAAATCAGCGTCGACTCCGAATGAAGAAACTTCAGTACACGGCTAACTTTGTCGTTTATGGATACTTCTGTAATTTCCCAACCCATGCGCTCTAACCGAAAGAGGTCTTCAAGTTCCTCGTAACCAAACCTAGTATGGAAAATTCGAGCAAATCTATACAATCAAGAATGCTTTTGCTACATGTAAATAAAAAACTATCATTTAAACTGTACAAGCAAGTTTGTTAAATATATACGATTTGATACGAAAAACAGCGTATTTATGTAAGGCGAGCTGATCTATCAGCATCGGCATTTTCAATTTTATGTGAAACTTTGCCCAGTAGGGTTCAACTGGTGGCTTGATTATAAAATTAGCATTCATATTTTTTCACGAAGTCTATCTGGCGCCATTTGGCGTTACACATTTTACCTTTCTGCCAATTTGGACGGCTCACAATAATCCTAGCAAGTTCAGGTAGCAGCTTTGGTCTACATATTTGTGACAAGTATTCTAATAACAATCGATTAACCTAGGCCGGCTTCCAAATTCTATGGAAAGTTGGAAGAATTCCCAAAATTTCAGAATTTTGGTAAATACACAAGATTATGCTCCCAAGCTGTCAATAATTAATAGGTATAACAAAATAATAGCAATAATGGCAACAATCCTAAAACTGCAAGGCGAAAGTTTGAAAGAGTTGAAAAAGTTGAAACCTAACAAATCATACTGCTCGCAGCACGTCCATACTGTCACTTATTAGTTTTACACCATCCACCATGACAGAATCCTTGGAGAGGATAACTGGACCTTGTTCTTTCTTCGCTTTGTCTGGGGTTACAGCATGAGAGCTTCTGGCAGCTAGTAATAGACCTGCAAGAAGAAACAATTATTACGCCGAGCTCAATTGAAAAATCTCAGAAAAGAAAAGGTGGGAGTGATGTACAATTTCAATAACATTGTATTAATGTGGAGATAGCGCAAGTAAATCGCTTTCTCTTAAGCCCGAGAGGGGACAGGCGGCAACCATTCAAAAGCAAAAGAGAATCTAGACCGTTCGGCATCCGACACTAGCCGTCAACCTACAACCCAAAAGGTCAAAATGTACCGAAGAAACTACAAAATCAAAATAGTGCTCACGTGGAAAAAGCACTACGGTCAAGAAAACGCGCACAGTGAGCCTGTCTTGATCTTCGATTGAAAGCTTTAAATTGCTCTGAATTCACAACTTCTGGGAGCCCGGGCCCTTCAGAGTAATTCCCTTTGGTATGCAAAAATTGGATCACAGTTCAAACATGAAAGGAAAAGAGTGCCTGAGCATAAGTTGAGCGTAACCCGACCTGGATTATTCGAGACTTTAGGATGAACGAAATTGCGCTATTACATTACGAATGCTATACGAAAGACCCTTTTAATCGAAGACTCAAACAAAAATGGCCCACCTCCTTTACGTTCTTTTGGAAGTGACGCACTGACGGCTCGTTGTTCTCTACTTGAGGTTGTATCATCTTCATCCCGTCGTGAAGGAAGTAGCAACTGGACGCCACTCACACGTGATGACAGCGAATCAACGTCATCCTGAACAGAAATCTAGGGTAATGGTGGCGACGCCTCATGTCTTTGTTAGTAGGACCAGACAGAGACTTCCTGAAAACCTAACTCGTAACGGTCGGACAGCATTGGGTACGTATCGATCGTCCAATCCGATCGAGATACCGACCATGAAAGCGCATTGAAGAAGCCCAATAATTTCTCACAGTTCGTTTCTAAGAGAGCCCAGAGGTCAGGAAGAGAGGTAGCGTAGGGACCATGTGCTAGTGGTTGGGCGATCTACACCAAAGTGGGCGGTTTCCGCATGTTTCGGTCCCAAGTAAGCTCAAGGAAGCGAAAAAAAATTACAAAAATGTGTAACGAAAGACACTAAATGTTGATGGTGGGCGGAGCATGCACCGAAGTGGGCGGAGTCGGAGTTGAAGCTAAAATTTGGATATTAAACGGTCAAAGACCGCAAAAGGAACGGCAGTGAGGTAAGGGAGGGCAGGTTGTGGTAGGGAAACTGAATTCAAAACGTGGAGTTCTATATAACTATGAAACCACGTTGTGTGTGCGACAGCGTGCTGTACTGACTGATACGAATTAATGGAATGAAAACAAGATTTGTTGAATATACCGTATCATCATTGCGACGAGCCGTTGTGCTGCTGTTGCCAAAGAATGCTGCATCACGTGCTTGACGAGACCAACCGCGGTAAGGGCCTTGCTCTCCGCCGCGTTTTCCTCGCATAACTGAGATTCTAAAACAACAACTACTTGAAGGAAGTGAAGGGACTCGAAAGCAAACAAAAATTTCGGCAAGTAATCGTCTATACAACCTGTGGTTTGACAGCAAGCAAGCGGACACGTAAGCCTACTAGCTGGCTTCATACCAAATGAAAATCTATGAATACTGTAGCCTACATTTGAAAGTTACGACTTGTTTTTGTTTGTTAACTGCTGTTTTTGGCAGCAGTTCAAAAATTCGTCACAAGGAATTTGGGTTGGAATAAGGTCATACTTTGCGTTGAGTAGATACGAATCGATCATGCGATTCTGCGATCTGTGATCGCACGTGTAATTAATTCGTATCTCGTTCACGAAAAAAGGAAGACCGCAAAATTGTAGAATCGCAAGATCGCCAAGTATAAACCGACTCCTGTGGGCTGAAACTTCGCCTCCGGCGGGATGGAACCCGCACCACTCGACTATGAACAAGGCTTGACTCAGAATAAATTCACCACAGTTTTCCAGCACACATAGAACGCGGTGAGGCACTAGCTGAAATCGGAAACTTCTTCGTACAATTTTCCTAGCTGTTTTTTTGTGACCAGCGCCACGGATTTCCCACATTAGCTCCTGCTTGTGAGGAAAGTCGCGTAGAAATTTTTGGGTGCTAACTTAGTTGGGGGGGGGGGCACGCGGCGGCGCGGCAGTCTGCTCACCTGGGCTCTCTCGAGCGAGACAGTGTAAACTCGAACATTCCAGCTTTTCACGCATGTCAAGTGACTGCCCCCACCCCCCACCCCCTAGGCTGGCTACACTCCCCCTGGCCCACGGATTTCCGAACATGCCAGACGAGCAGACTGCCGCGCCGCCGCGTCCCCCCAACTAAGTTAGCACCCTTGTTTTCAACTGCGCTTTCCAACGATCCTTTTCACAAACTACGATAATTATGCGGAGAGAATTCGCACTTTCCACTTAATTACTCAACTTTCCATACTCTGACGAAAACGACAACGACAGCGCCAGCATAATGAATGCTTTTAATAGTTTCCCGTCCGTGCCTGCGCATATAGACATTAATTTCTACGTGAAAATCAAGCGATAATCAACCTAATATGAAAAATAAAAATAAGCAGGAAGTGTTTGCCAACTTACAAAAAGTTGTCGTAATATCACTTGTGGGTTGCAGACTTTGTATGCTACAGTACTTCTTGACCAAATATTTCAAAGTTTGCTTGAAAGCTGGGCGAAACTTATTCGATGCATGGTGTTTTTACTTCCTCGTTTTTATAGCCTGCACTTCGTAGCTTTAAGTTACTTAATTATTGACATGAAGCCTGTCAAGTAAAAGCTCAGAGGGAGCTGCCTACAGAGTAGTCATCTAGCGTTTAGTTCATGTTTACAACTAAAATAAGTTTGTCCTGCAGGATTTTTATTGGCCTTATTGCAGGTAGTTGTCTTTTCATCTTGTGTTCGCAGGAGTCTTTCCTTGTGTTTAATTGTTTTAGTAATGACTCACACTCCTGAAGAACCGACATCGTCGACGTCACAGTTCTTTTCTGGTCATACTCCGGCTGATCATCCAACAGAAGAGCCAGACACAAGTACAGCCAAGATAGCGGATCTAGTTAAGGTATGTAGAAGTCTTGAGAAGGAGAAAATTAAGACTTCTTGAGCATTCGAAAATGGCTTAAGTTCCAGAGCTTGGATGACGAGAAACTAAGAGCTTCCAGTTATCCCAGAGATATCAGTCAGAGTGGGATTCAGGAGAAATGGCTACAAAAGAGTAGCCCTTCAACTTCCAGATCATTTTCTAGTGAGAGCAGCACGTATTGCTCAACAAGTCGAATCGAAGCAAATGTGAAAGTGTTCATCTTAGCCGATACGTCGTACCGAAGGTAATCTTCACGTTTGATAACTTCCTTTTACAACTGTAGTTTCATAATTTCATGTGTTAGCTTTTCTCAATTTCCACGCATTCTATTGCAAAAGAGGGAGAAATGTGGGTGCTAACTTAGTTGGGGGGGGGGGGGGGCACGCGGCGGCGCGGCAGTCTGCTCGCCTGGCATGTTCGGAAATCCGTGGGCCAGGGGGAGTGTAGCCAGCCTAGGGGGTGGGGGGGGGGCAGTCACTTGACATGCGTGAAAAGCTGGAATGTTCGAGTTTACACTGTCTCGCTCGAGAGAGCCCAGGTGAGCAGACTGCCGCGCCGCCGCGTGCCCCCCCCCCAACTAAGTTAGCACCGTTTTCCTTAGACTCCCAGGCGAGCACGAAGCTGCTCGTACTACGCGAGCGGGCTTCGTTCTTATATGTGCGCGTTTGCTTATGCGCGCCATTGACACTTATTATATGGGCCCTTTTTGATAGTTACTAAAAAGAATAGTCTATCAGAAGAGCGTAGAGAGCCGCCTCGAAAGAGGCACTACTTCTCGTGGCGGAGCATGATCCAGTTGCAGACTCAGTGCAAATGTAGAATTGCACACTATCAAAAACATCAGAATGCACTCCTGATTCTACTTCTTACGAGGCCATACGCGAATTTTGGTACTGAGTCGCAATTACAGCAGATCGCGTTGCAAAAACAGATATTTAGAAAAGGTTCGTTCTTCAAAAGAGGTGAGGATAATGAATGCTTAACTGCTAATTGAAGTGTAGTCTCATGGTTTACAAACAAAAACTTAAACAGACATTCTATTATGCAACACTTGGGATTTGATGAGTCTGCATCTGTGATTTCCAGTTGCTGCGTCGATGAAGTGGCTGCCGCACATGCTTCATGTGACGCCATTGTCCACTATGGTGATGCTTGCTTGAGCGCACTGACGGAGAATATTCCTGTTAAGTAGGATTTCTTCCATTTCTGGTTTTATTTTAGTCCATTGTCAAGTTTTTGGAAATTGTAAGTCTGAACAACTCACTGTTACTTCCTTATGTTTATTGTTTCTACTTTGAGTTTTTTGATAAGATAACTGAAACCACTTGCCAATGCGATCTGCGAGCGTTAAGCAGCAACATCAGTGCTGATGTAAAATAATCAATTGTGCGATTGAAGACAAAATGACGACTAAACTGTGACAAATCAATTTTCAAAGCTTTTTTCACATGATTCGTGCTAGGACTTCTTTCTCACTTGAAGGAAGTGGTCACGATATAATTCTATAGAGACGATAAGGAAAGCTACGTACTGATTGGGTAGGGTCCCATCCAATGAGACAACAGTTTCAGTGGCAGTGGCGCCTTATCAACGGAGTGATAAGGCGCCGAAATCCACTTCCGTTCAGCAAAAACAAAGACTTATCGATGTGGAAAGGGGTGCGATAAGCAGCGTGCTAGATATGATACCGTTATCGTTATCGTCCCGTTTTCATTCTGGAGTGCACCTAATTCAAGCAGCCGCATCTTCTTATCTCATCGTATCATATCTTCCATGGAGCTTACACTCGTCCAACAATTACTGCCTCACACCTTATCGATTGATAACGCGAGGGTAGCAAATCCACGTGGAAGCCAGCGTGATCGCCTCCTTCAAGGGATAAAGAATGACACCAGCAGAAATCCCCATTTCCCATTCAGAACTAAGCAAAACCTTCAGCTGATTTGCAGGGATGTAGATGTAATAAGATAAACTTCTGATACAAACACCTGTTAGTTTGGAGACCCCGTAAAGGAGTATATTGTCGATAATTGCAGGTTCATTTTTGGCAGCTTCCCCGTTGATCTCACAGCATTCGACAAAGTACGTAATTATCTCTCAGAAGATTCCGCTATTCCAGTTCTTCTTCTCACGGATGCACACTATTCTGAGAAGATTGGTAATTTTCTAGTGAGATTGTATTCGTGGGTCTATTTTATTTGCCATCATCTCAATCTTCTTTTTCACAGAGGAATTGAGAACACTGTTCGACAATACATTTCTGAGGAGCGACGATTATTCCGCGCCGACCTGGTTGATCCTTCTCAACGAGATATCCCAACTGAGAACGGTGGTATGGTGAATAGTTTTTGTGGTTTCGGAATATCTTTGTGCTTCGAAAGGGCTGAAAGAAATTTTGTTGCCCGACTTTTCAGTTCTAACATGTTTGATAATTCTGATTATAATTGTAATCCTGATTAAGTGTAGCAGTTCCCTGTTTATGTCGCCCAGGTCAAGGCTATCTCCCTCCGGGGATGACAGATTGCAATGTCATTGTGTAAGTCAAATCGCATTCATGTACCGTCATGATCATGAAAAGATCACGAATTCGAAAGGTCTGAGCGAAAGAACGCTGACTTTCCACACTGATGGAATTATTATGCGCGGCAAATCCCGAAAAGACATTGTTCAATACCAAGTGCTGCTTTTTTATCCTTCTGTGATCCTAATGAGTTCTCTTTAGGTACGCTCTCTGGGCCGTTTAGTGTCGCGAGAGTTTTGTGATGCTACCGCAGTTCAAGTCTGTTTTGTTGGAGATCCGGCAAGTCCCTTGATTCCTCTGTGGTTGCTGACTTATCCTCAGTGTACTTCTCTAGTATGCTTCGATCCGCAAACTTCAACAGTAGCGAAACATACGTAAGTTCAACATAGTCACATTTCCTGATATTATATTCACTTCTGTTATTTTTTGTTATTTTTATGATTTTTCTTTTGTCGATTTTTTCGGTTTTTCCCTCCATCTCTAAGTGGAGCCATTTTTTTCTCTGAAGTAGTGGTTTTAACTCATTGACGACCGCCGTTAGGGCGCACATGGTTAACCTTGTCCAGATTTTTTCATGAGTAGTGATTACTTCACCAATAATTCCATTATTTTAAAAAAAGTACAGTTTTCTGCTGCCGGTAATGCACATGGACCACCCTGGAAGAATTGAATTGAGTAGAAGCTTATTACGGGAGAAAGTGCGGGACATATGTATCCCGCACTGTCGTCAAAATATTAATGTGGTTGTTGTTTGATTCTATATTGCTTTCAATACATTTGCCCCACAATCAATTCTGAACAACGTGGTGAAATTAAGCAGTTATGATGAATACAATTGGTTAGTTTACCAGCACGCGGTATACATATTACCGCAGCAAATGATTCTAATGACAGCCTTCTCACCGTTCACCTCAGAAGACCCGGTATACATACTTGAACACTGGATGCACGACAAATGAAAGGTTCATAACATGGCAGCGTTCTCACCGTTCACCTCACCTCATCTCACCCGCTCTCTCCAGTGCGCTCTCTCTCATCATGTTCGTGTTTTGTCTGGTTCCTACGCAGAGTCAACCATCTGTTGTACCAAGCTGAACAGCTGGGTCGTATCTAAAATTTTTGGATTGGAATACGTGTTCGGTTTGTGCAGCGCTTGAGCAGGGAGGGGTTTTTGATTCCCTCACAAGTGCCGTGTGGGGAAGGTAAGGATTACAGGGGTTTTGTTGTCAGAATAGAAGCCTCGTTGTTATTGGTTTCCTATAATAAAATAATTTTTAGAATTCTATGACATTCTATGATTGATTCAAGAAACGGCGCAAAATGAAGCGGTTCTACATCTTGGTACCAGTGCACATCTTTATGCTCTTCCTCTAGATTAGCTCGATGCTATTTACAAAGGGAATGAGTGGCGGAGTTGGAGTGGTGTCCACTGCTGAAAGAAAATACTCGTAAAACGTTTGAAGAGTGGATTTGAAGTTGTTTAGGGGCCCTCCTCCCAACTGTCGTGGTGGTGGCGGGGTCAACCGTGTTCGCAAAACTGTTCAACGCAGAGTCGCGTTTGTGAATTGTCTTAGGGAGGGTCGCATTCCCCAGGCAGGAGTGGGAACTAGTATTTTTGAGAGCGAGAGGCGAGAGAACTGGCGAGGAGCGAGGTACTTAATGTTTTCGTGCGGTCGGGAAAGCGAGTGATATAGGATCTCGAGAACATGATGCACAGAGCACGAAGTGGATATGCTGACGGAGAGAGAATCCTGCCGCTTCATGGTCTAAATCTCCACCCCCCCTCCTCCCTTCGGCGCCGTTTTGGAAAAAAAAAAATGGCAGGAGTGGTGTGTGTCTGGTCCTCCAGAATCGAAATACTATAAGAATGAACGACATGTAGATGCGAGACCCGCATAGTGCGACATGCCCAGCTGGCGCGAGGGTCAACTGTATGCTGGGGGCCAGCGTTACCAGGGAGAGAAACGGATAGTGGTAGCGCTGATGAGCGAAGCTCCCCTCCTGAGTCTCGGTAAGGGCTCGGGGGGCTCGCATTCGGACGCACCCTAAAGGAGGAAGGCTCCGCGAAATTTCTTGAAAGTACAGTTTTTTTGCACCACTGTCGGCCACACCTTTCGTGTATCGCCAATCTGACACGTGACGCTGTGCTGGCGGACCCTGGTTCTCTCGCTAGCCGCAATTTATTAGCGCTGCAGCCATAATGTCATTTCTGTACACGATTACTTTGTATGTCACCAAACTTTCGAAATTTCCCATCGTTACTGTATTACTTGAATTTTATCAAACTTTTGAATTATTCGATCTTCATTCATTTTTTCTTTCAATCACTAATTAAGGAAACAACGAGCAAATAGGGTTCGGAAAAAGTTTCCATGATCTATGAAACACCGGAATTACTGGCGTAACTCTTCGTCATCTGCGCTCTTCTCATCGTCATGGTTCCTGAAATGATCCTTAACTTCTCCAGAATGTATTTTTGAAGATGCGGCTTCGTCATCGCAACGACACATGCCACCTGGATTGCCAACGTATCCTTGTGGTCCAGGCTCTCCTTGTTCTCCGTTCAGGCCAGCATATCCCGGGTCTCCAGGGCGGCCCCATGGCTCCCGGAGGTCCGTAGTCACCCATTTTGCCCGGTTCACCGTCAAAACCTGGCTTTCCTTTGAAGCCCATCTGACCCTGGCATACCAGGTGGTCCAGGTTGCCCTCTTCCTCGCATACCATCGCGTCCTGCCCGTCCTGGGGTGCCTGGAATTCCTGGTAATCCTGGATCTCCTGCGTCTCCTTCCTTCACCTGGAAAACCATCCGTTCCGTCTTTTCCACCGTTCATGCCATTCTTTCCAGGTTCACCTTGTTCACCCATCGGTCCTTCCTCGCCGCGAGGACCTTTAATTCCAGGTTCACCAGGCGGGCATCGAATGCAGAAACCTGGTGCTCCCGGGAATCTGCGTCTTGCCATCCATTTCCAGGGAGACCCGGATCTCCTTCTTCCCCGTCTTCTCCAGGTTCTCCAGGTGGTCCTCTGGGTCCATCTGGACATTCGTGTACAAATTCACAGTCGCAGTTATCGCTACTCTTCTTTTTCCGATGAAAAATGTCTTGTTTAAAAGTTCTTCTCGACAGTTTCGAGACCATATTTGTCCACGCAGCGTTCGAAATCGTCTAAAAGATGGCATATGAAATGGTTCATTTTTCATTTTAAGTATTTTAAGCTCTTTTTCCATAAACGCAGTAATTTTCCATACAAAGAACGCGTCAAAATGGCGCCTTGCAGAAGCGCGCGCTTGCGGGCGCGGTTGCTGATTTCTACGCTCTTGCTACTCTTCTCATAACTAATGCGGCGTATCGTTTCAGGTGCCAGATGTCACCTCACAAGAATATAACAAAAACCTACCCTAAATTCGGTCATATCATCCTGGATAGTTGTGAAAAAATTGCTGAGATCCTTATAGATGAATACAGATCCAAATAATACAGTAACCAGTAGGCTAGCGCTGGCCGCAGACGCAAAGTTGACAATCGCCAGCTCATTTGGCATAGTTGCAGCCTACAAACGGATGCTTTCCCTTTTATAGGGCAGCAAATTAGCCAGGAAAAGTGGTTCTGTCCGAGTTTTGAAACAGTCTTCAAGATTATCCAACAGCTTTTTTGGCAGTGCGTAAGAGTGGTTCTGTGACAAGCGTGAAATGAGTGGAGACACCCATCGCGATAGCCGTCACGGGGGTATCGGTTTTTACCAGAGAACGCCAATTTAGAGTTCTCCTTATTTAGCACTTGTCCTTATTTGAGGGCTCGAGCAGGTGTCACTAACTGCACAACTACTAGTCTATTGGTTACTGTAATACTCTGATCGTTTTTGTAAGGATTGAAGATTTCTTTCACAACCATTCGGGCTCGTAGAGCGAATTTAGGAGGAGTTATTGCTATACACTGTCAAAACGCAGCGTTTGGCCGTCCCCAGAAAACCTCCTGCGTACTGTTCGATTCGTTTGAGTTTCACTTCCTAGAAAAGGGGCTAAAGGTATGTTTGGGCTGGAAAAGGCATCCAGCCGTGTTATCCAGTATAGTTATACTTGCTATTCAGGCCGATGTCAGACTTTGCGAATTCGCGCGATTCGCTAGCGTCCGCGGTCGCGTTGCGGTACCAGCCAATTGAGTGATTCACTGGCCGCGACGCGACCGCAGACGCTAGCGAATCGCGCGATTCGCAAAGTCTGACATCGGCCTTATTGGCTCATAAAGAGTCAGGTTGAAAGACAAGGCCAGCTGAATAGAGATTCCAGGTGAAAATGGATTAGAGGGGAGACCTTCATTGTGCACTGCGCCACCTATACTGGGGAACACTTATGTTACATCTCTATTCGCCTGAGGATTAATAGCTCGCATGGATTTATATATACTTATCAGTCGGATTCGACTTACAAAGTTTTTGGATCTTAATTGTGTCAGAATTTCCGAATTGAAAGTAAGACCATTGGAAGAGGGAGGGGTCAAATTGAATGGAGTCAATGGAAATTGGAAAAGGGCTTGAAGAAGAAAACGCGGCTTATGTCAAACGGGCCAGAGAGAACTGCTGAGAACCAGTAGGAAACCATCCTGTCCGGCATAATTGGCGTTTGTGGAATGCGCTGTCATCAGCTGTGCCTTCAACACTACGCTTCTTTACTATCATAATTCTGGGTGTAATTCTCGTGTACGGACTTGGCGATGATTTCGTATGTAGTTAATTTGTTGGTGTGAGGGGAAGGAGTGGGATGATTTTTTGGTGTGGTTGATGAATTATTGGTTCGGTGGTTGGTCCTTTGTTGTAATTGATTGAGTGAAGGTTGTGGGGTTTATGAATTGATGAGAGTTGTTTTTTATTGTTTGTGTTGGGGGGTGTTTTGATTTGGTTCATTTAAGTTGATGGTGGGGGGGATTTTAGGTCGGATGTTACGTTGATAGTGGTTTTTTAGATGTGGGTGGGGAGGGCTTCCGTTTAATTCTTTTTCCGGTTGATTGGGTTTGTTGATTAGAGTGAATTTGGTCTGAGTTTATGTTGGGTAAATTGGCTGGGGTTTACGAGATTTCTTTTCTTGGAAAGGTTATAATTTGCTTGTTTGTTGGGGATGGATGTGTTGGGTTTTTTTTTTGGGATTGTGGTGAAATGAGTGGTTGATTGGGTTGTTTTTGGGTGTTATGGTTGAGAGAGTAGAATTAGGATGAGTCGGATGAGTGTGGCGCGTTTGGTGGTTCGCACCAACCGCGACCATATATGGAGGGAGCCATGTGGTGGTGATCGCGATTTCCAAAATCTTTCTTTGCTTGTCCCTGAGAGTTCGGCGCGTCGGTTGCACTTCTATATTATGGTCCACCGTGTTCCCAGCTAAGTGGCAGAATCTTTCGGCCTCATTCTTTGACGTTGCGGATTGATATTTGCGTGGGAGGACTCCCCCTGGTATGGAGTAATGCACTCTCTGAGTTGTCTTGACTGCGTTTTCTGGGTGGCGGTGTTATGGTGAGAGTTTATGGCCTCCAGTATGCTTTTGTTTTTATGGTTTTATCGAAGGTATTAGATTCATCATCAATTATCTAATCAATTTCGTGGGGATAATACGTATAGCTTCCAGGAGTCTGAGAATTGGTGTGTCATAGCAGCTTGCAGGAGATAATTGAAAGAGTAAAATAAATTCTGATTAAACCAAGCATATATCGCATGTAATCTGCACACTAGGGTGGTGGCGCACGCGATAACAATGTGTAAAATAAGGACCGGTGTAGTGCGATCAATGTTCACAATCGTGACATCCTATCCGAGAGTGAGAGTCAACTCCAGAGACCTTTCAAGGTGAATGTGTAGACTCAGTATAGCGCATCTAGGGAGGTGAACTCTCATTTTCTGAAGACATCAAATGGGCTTGCTCGAAGGAGATCTAAAACCAACAGTTCATATGGAATTCAAGTTCCCTTAGACCAATTCTTATCATATTTGCATGTGTCCAAGTGGTTTCGAAAGTATCGTCGATTCCAGCTTGGGGTATGGTGCATGGCGCATACCGAAATTTGCTGAATATTCGAAGCTGCCAATCCCTAAAAAGGACGAAAGTTTGAACTGCCATTACTACCACTGGATAGTATCGTAAAAGAGCGAATATGTTTGACAAATGTGAAAAAGCCCCACCACCGGTCCATGGACGGTCGATTAAGGGTTTTCTTTTAAAGGGTAATTATGTACTTTTGCCATTGATCTCTGACATCAATCATCTTTTTGCAGGCTCATTCAAATGCTGAGTGACAATAAACGGTTTCATGTTCATAGTGAAAGCCTACCATAACCGGCTGCAATTTGACAGTTTTTGGGTTCAGGTATGGAATATGGGCTCATTCAAGGAGTAAAACTATCGGGAATGGGCTTATAAAAAGTGACTAGTGGGTGGTTTAGGGGTGAATCACAGTCTAATGACGCGAAACTGGTTGTTTTCAGAAGTAGCGTTTTTTTCCCTATGTCAAAGTCATCATATGCTTATGGGTGCATGTGTGCTTTTCTTTTTCCGGCTTTGGTTTTGAATTTAATCCTTTTACTAATTTCGGTAAACATGTGTACCACTTCCGTAGTCAAAGGCACTACCACAATTTCGTAATTATTGAGGCAGTGGCGCCCGTTGATGGCGGAATTGTACAAATGGGAACTTCGTGATTCTTATTCTGACAACAAGCTGTCTCAAGTAAAGGCGGGTTATTCTGGATAGTTAAAGCAAGTCGTATCACAGGCCGCTGGTCATTGTGTGCAGTTTTTAAAAATAATTGTTAAGTTCCGCACACTCTTACTATCAAAACGTGTATCGGTAAAAGTTGATAAATTGCCAATTCATATTTTAAAAAACATTCCTTGCGGAGATGGTTTGATGAAAGAGGGGCCGACAACGCGCACATGCTCGCTCTATCAAATAGAAGTGAGATGCAGTCAGCTGTAGATGATTAGTTGTAGCTAATCGATAAGCGATAGGTTCTACGCAAACACATCGGTAATCAATTTTGAAGAAGTTGTAGTTCGAGAGTTGAAAAGGTTAGGTTCCGATTACGTGAAGACCGAAGCTGATCAACAGATACGGTCATAATTCGCGCGAGGGACGTGCGTGCTATTGAATTGATGAGCTTTTAGCATTTTGCCCTGATTAGGAGCTACAGCGAATCACTGCTGTCGCTGGGTAATTATTGTGTGTCTTGAAGGCAAATCCTGAGCCGGGTAGAAAGGATACCGCGAGGGAAACTGTGGGGTCCGTACCTACATAGATCATGCCAGCGTCACAAAATTGTGCGATTAGGGCACTAGTCCTTACAGTCTTGCAACCATCGACCCCCGTTTCAACGCTTTCTACCCACTGCGATTGATATAGTGATCAGCGTGCTTTCACAAGGGGTGCTCTCTCGCTTGTTTTTTCTTCTTTGATCACCCTGCTCGCTCTCATTCCACTCCCGACCTTGCAGTTTTAGGCGGCAAATTTTAGCTGTTACTCCCGTTGATTCTATTCCTTTTCTCTCGCACTATTACCAATCATTCCGTCAGCTCGTCGATCACTAAGAAGAGCTCTAATACCACCATTTTGATCCCGGGCTCGCCTTGCGTGTATTGAATAGACAAGTCGAAATTCACAGGAAGAAATGATTTCATATTGTGATTGCCCCAGTTGAAGGAAGAGTGCAAATAGGGGTAATTGGCGCCCAAACCTGGTACGTTAGATAACCTGTCCCTCATTACCCTCCGCGCTCCTCGTCATACTATCATAGTTCTGGTCGTAGTTTTGGGGTTGGGGGGGGGGCGAAATTCTTGAAAGCGTGACAGGTTGACAAGGTTCTCTGGCTGTAGACAAACTTTCGGAAGTCGAGCGTAAGGGTAGGGGGTAAGGTTTTTTTTAACTCACTGCTCTTCACCTTGAGATGAGATTAGAGGAGGGTAGATTGGCCCTGGGGTTGTGGAATAGAAGAGATAGTCTTCTGTTTTCGAGAATTCGAATAAGAAAACTTCCAGCTATGTTTTTTTTAGCGTCGCTTATAGTACAGTATAGTATAGTACATACGGAAATTACTTGAAATTGGCAACTCGGGAAGGATAATCTCCTTGGTAATTTGCTAAATGTCTGTTCAATTTGGTAGATCAACACTCTACTAGTTATCCAGAATTCGAGGTCCTGTTTTTCTCAAGAACTCTTCAGTAAGAGTGCGAATACAAAAATGATTTAAAACATTCATTTGAATGGTCGTGGAAATTTTGTATTTCACAAGAAAGTGATTCAAATGGTTTTTGACAGTCGACGTCGTAACTTTCTCAGTAGAGCTCGATGCCTACTGAAACCTTTAGTTGGCGATCCTGAGGCTGAACGTGGTCCAATAGCAGCGGAGTTATCCAAAGCTCCAAGCTGTTGACGTTCTTGTTCTACTGCAGCCGATGTTCGCTGAGGGCAGGCACAGTATTGTCCATCACCGCCAGGCTTGCCCGGTTCCCCGGGAGGTCCAGGTGGTCCGTCTGGTCCTGGCTTCCCGGGCTTTCCATCTGGTCCTGGTGGTCCTTGCGGGCCAGCTCCACTCGTGGTAATGTCTCCAGGTGGACCAGGATCTCCGGGAAGTCCAGGAGGTCCAGGTGGACCAGGAGGTCCAGGCAGAACACGTCCTGTTGTGGTGTCGTTTCCGGGAGCTCCAGGTGTTCCCGGAGGACCCGGTTCTCCTGGCATACCGGCATCTCCCGGCGGACCCGGTGGACCTGGTTTTGGAGAAACTGTGCCCGTATAGGAAGATCCAGGTTGTCCATCCTGTCCAGGTGAGCCTATCTCGCCATCATTACCCGGTGGTCCTGGTGGTCCCACGGGGCATTGGACGCATCCGCCAGGCGATGACGTTGTGATAGATATTCCTGGCGTTCCCGGTCTACCTGCTTCTCCGGGTGGCCCGTTTTCTCCCGGGATCCCCGCTTCTCCCGGTGGTCCCTGAGGTCCTACAGGACATTTCTCTGCTCGCGGTGCGCAGTTGCAGTCTTGGTTTTCTCTTTTAAATCGTTCCAGAAGCTCTTGAAGGCCGTGGTTGCTCTCCTGATCGCTGTGGACCATGTTCTGCCATGCTTCGTTGGCATAGAACTGAAATGTGGATGAATAGGCTCAAATACTTGATAAGAGGGCAAAAAGTGGCTCAAAGGCAGCGATTATGATAGGGTTCAAAAGATACGTGGGGTGCTCAATGATACGTCGGTGGCGGAAAAAAGCGGACAAATCCGTAATTGCAGATGGGACCCTCTTTTGCCTTGGTTTTGAATATGTACAGTGAGAGTCAGAAGAGGGAGAGGTATGACATGATCTGGAACGCGTTTGGGTAAACCATGCAAACCACACTGCTTCCAGTTGTGCTCGCTGTGGCAAAGTGCTAACGTCCACACATATAACTAGGTGGGCGGATGCTTTTCGTGGGAACGGAGCGTTTTAAAGCTGCTACGACAGCGATTTCCATTAGGGAATGTGATTACACTCGCTCCCTTAGACGCCAATAAATCTTCGATATGATGCATATGCTTCCCTAACATACCCAACATTATTTAACGCTGACTTTGAAGAGCTCAGCTGCACGAGAAAATAGGAACTGTAAATTCGATTATACTGAATTCGACGATGATTACGCCATGGAAGTTATAGCTAGTTTGGCAGGATATCATTGATATATAACCAACGATGATGATAGCACCAAATGTGACCAGAGAGGTGGTGGCCAGCACAAGGACAGCTTTACGCTCGGATGATAACATTTTGAGGAAGATATGCGGCAGTTTGTGATGAGTTACGGCCGGCTTTTATATGACTGGGGCGGTCCGTGTGTGCAACCTTTTCAGCATGTCTTGTTTTATAATAGAGGGGTCTGCGTAAACGATTAGTGCTTTGCGTCATTTCGGCTAGTTTCCGAGCGCTGAGGGCGGCGCTGGCGTTACCGTGAAAGTGAACGACCATGTTCACGATGCAGTTGACTTCTGTCTGAGGCTGATTTCCGAGAATGTTTGATGTTGGGAGGATGAAATCAGTGACCAGGGGTATCAAATTAATCATGTGCTTATCAGACTATGTATCGAAGGTTGAGAAAGTGAAGGTTTTTGTGGTGACGCAGAATGATTGCGACATGAACTTTATGTTTTTTTCGGGGGTTTGTAAGCAAAAGCAGGACTTCTGTAACTCTTGGGTCAAAAATGCTGAACTCAACCTCTTTAGGCACGGGGCCGAAGTTTTCATACGCGAAGTTCCTTATTTTCGCCAAAGAGACAGAAAGGATGCGCAGTGCATGTCAAACAATGAAATTTTTGCTTCCTAAGCTAAACAGTTCTCCTTCATTTCAGGTATCAAATACCAATTCTTGAATTGCTTCAAACATTGCTATTATAAATTACTTTTGTTTTATTTTTTCAATTTATTTTTACTGCATTTTGATTTAATCGCTTTCTTAATGGTAGAGAAGGTGCGCAGAAAGTTTCTCCATTCAATTCGATTTCAACTTCCATAATTTGGGTTTATCTTTTCATCTCGAAGAATTGATCCAAACATGCGTTAAAGCAAAAGTATTCGCGTTATCTTCCTTTTTTGGGATGCGCACGGATCTGCTTCCGTTCGAATCGCATTAAATTTGAAATCAAATATGGCATACAATGGTTTTCGAGGGGACAGTCGATGGACAAATCACGTGTTTATCTTTTTACAAAGTAACTAACCATACCGGGGAAGTGTAGGCTGTGTTTAATCCTGGATGGCGACTGCGGTATTTTGATCATGTCTGCTAGGAGTAAGGTGCACGCCACTTGCCCTTACCATTTACTGTTACTTCCGTTTTTTATACAATATGTATTTATATTGCTGTTAAAGGAATCTTCCGCGGAAAAAGCTCCGCCTCCATTACCACAGAAAAACGATACCTTAGGCCCCTAGCCTCATGAGCATAGCAAAAAGAACGGAACATAAGCGTTAGTTTCGATAATACTAATCCTACACACAAGACAAAATGATCACTCTTTCCGTGGAAGATTCCTTTAAGGTATCGTTTTCTGTGGTAATGAGGGCGGAGCTTTTTCGTGGAAGATTCTTAAGGTCTAGTTTGAGCTGTCCGTATTATAAGTATTTGCTCGATTCATTGGGTATAATTGTGTATATTTGTTTTGGCGAGGGTAATTCGGGAAGAGGCGGCCAGGAAGAACTGACAAATGAATTGAAAATTGATTGAACACCCCGTGGGAATTTTCGAAAAAAAGTTGGTATGTTGTAGCTGTTGCAAATGAACACATTCAAACAGGTTTGCGAGGATAGACTTTCCCAAGAGTGTGCGCGTGCAAAAAGATCGATGGCTATACTCGGTGCTAAGAAGCGAGAAAAGTCTTCTGGAGCAATTTTAGAATCATCTTCAATTTCCTGAGCGGAACTCTTGTTCAATGTAATTCGTGGTTTCCATTTTAAGGCTGTGTGATTTTCATCTATCGCCGTCGAATGTAATTGTGTGCCAGTTTTCGTGACAGCCCATTGCTTTGTGTTTGCATGGGTTAAATCGGGTTTCTACATTAGTTTTTGAAAGTTTAAGGACGTTCTGAAGTAAACACATTGAATTGCTGTAGAAATGGGCGCCGAGAAGAAACTTCCATGCAGGTTCGGGCATTCGAGAATCTTATGAAGGGAGTTCTGTCGCTCATTTCCCAACGCTTTTAGAGATTTGAACTTTCTAGAGTAACGCGGGAGCCCAGTCAAATCGGATTCGAGTGTAGGAATCAGGGGACTTTTATTTAGAGAAAAGATCGAAGCCCAATCTTTGGAAGATAGATGCCAATCTGAGACTCTCCAAATCAAAAATGTTTTGGAAAAATGCAATGCGCATTCTTGTCTTGATATGACAATTATACACTCGTGAAAGAGCCCCAACCATGGAGTGCTACCATACTTACTCAACTGCAAAAATCGACTCGCTGAGTCATATTACAATTTTATGAGAGACCTTCGACACATTCCAACTACACCCTCCTTTACCTCCAAGGGAGGGCAGTCGTTCTCATTCAGTGGCCATTTTTATTTTTTTCAACGTTTTTGTCAAAAGTTCCAAGTTCCGTCAAGCTCCTCTTTCTCGCGCAGCAGGAACCTCATTCCAGAAAAATGACGTTCTTTTTTGAATATGGGCTTCGCATTGTAATGCGGATCTCGCCAAATCGAAAATAGGATCATGGATTGTATCCAGCGCACTGACGGTTAACGCTAGATATCGTGTCGAAGCCCAGTGACTATTTGTCCACCAGACATTCTTCGCGAGTTCGATACGTTAATGCAGTAGGCGTTAATAAAGTCCTCTTTCACCACAACAATTCTTGTATAAATTGACCAACGCATCGCGGATTTGCGCTTCAATTGTCAGCCTTTCTTTCTATTTATCTGGCTTTTTTCTATAAATTCTGATGACAAATTCGAGCAGATTAAGATCAGTGATAGTCATTCGACCCAGACCCATGCGTTGCTTTGAGCGTGCAATCGCCTGTACACCACTTCACATTACCAGTGTGGATAACGGTCGAGGATTTCCTCGACCATAGCTCTCTACCATGCGAGAGTAGTGCCGAGAGTGAACATCCGCGCGGAGACACAGACGGCACCGCATGGCGAGTGTGAATGTCCGCGCGAGAGAT
Source organism: Ostertagia ostertagi (assembly GCA_036418205.1). Classification (NCBI taxonomy): domain Eukaryota; kingdom Metazoa; phylum Nematoda; class Chromadorea; order Rhabditida; family Trichostrongylidae; genus Ostertagia; species Ostertagia ostertagi. Next base: position 5,717 of record MU870296.1, on the reverse strand, counting down.
CGTGTCTGACCGGGCAGAGAATCCTCGACGTGCCGTTGAGGAATCCTCAAGCCGAGTATTCCCATCATACAGTATGCGTCAAGTTGGTGGTCATTGGAATGGGACTAGCAGGAGATGTAGAGGGGGCTGTTGAAAAAATGGCTACTTATTATTAGTGTCATTATTATAAATACTAGGCATTGACTATTGGGGGGTACGGCTGAAATGTTTTTATTGTTGGCAGTTATTTTCGGGACAGAAACCAAATTTTTATCTTGCATTTCTCGGTGATGATGGGATACTTAAAGGGATGGAGATCAAACGCAGCATAGAGTTTTAAGCTTGACGTTCGTGTCGAAGGAAAAACGCGAAGAATTGTCCGACAAGGGCCGAAAACTTGCTCCCCAAGCAGCACGAAGTTCCATAGCATCTCATTGTGGCGATGTATAGGTGTTGGGCGGAACAATGCTGCATTGACCCATGACAGAACTCGTACAGGGTGTGCACAAGCCTTTAAAAATATGGTTTTCTCGCAATACTTGGGGACATGATGAGTTACAGAACCTGTTTTCGTGACCCATCGAAGTACGAAAGGAATCCCTAGTTCCGATTTATGTGTTGTGAATTTTTGATTCGAGTTGGTACGTTTCAAATTCGCTAGCCAAGTCGGACGTGAACTTTGAATATTAGTACTCTATAAGATTATGGCGTCAGCTATTCTTACTGTATGATTGAAGGACTCGTGAAAAAGCGTTGTAGACTCAAAAACCGGCCTCACTGTCGGTGTCCCTTTATTCACCAGTTTTTTTGATCAAGTTATTGTAGAGGTTTATCTGACGATCCTTATCAAATGGAATTTATAATTATCAATGTAAATTCTTTTCGGGAAGTTGAAAGTCAAACTCGAAATGCAAAATTGTCCACGAGGAATCGAATAGGACTTTCTTTCTGGTACTTGAGAGCCGTTCAAGAAAAATGAACTGTGGTTTTGTAGTTCCCACATGTGCCCTAATGTCATGCGAGAAACCATTTTGAAAAAAAAGCTTGGGCACCCTGAACCACCCTCCCTTCTCACTGTCAGTATGTCAATGATCTGATATCTATAATCCACTTGCGTATCATCGCACTTTTTTTATTCGACCGGAAACCCAGGACTTCGCCTTTATATCGAAGGATTTTTTTTCTCGGAGTTGTTAGAACTATGCCGATTTCCCTAGTGACTATGAGTAAGGTGTTTGTATTTGGGATGAACCCTGACTATTTTTTGACGTCATTTGATCGATCATAGAATATAATAAACATTTTCGATTTTATTTGGATCTTTTCTAATTTATACAGAATTCTTCATCAGTTGAGGTTGTCGACTAGCAAGCAAACAATTTGACCCGTTGTGCGCGCGTGTTTTGCAACTTCCTGACTTTGCAGTTCGCTCTTGCAGTTGCGCGATCTTATTTCTCCTGGACCCGTTCGGTTTAGGTGAGGGTGACCCTGTTTGCGGTGCAGATCCTGGACTACTGTATCCCGAGGCGACGGTTCCGGATCCTCCTGTCGGCACGCTTAAGAGCTGGAGGTCCATTAGCAGGACTGCTGGGTTCATTTGAGGCGCTGGTGCTGTCTCCTGCAGTGGATGCGCTTGCGGCGAGAACGGATGAGTCGTCTGACGGCGCTGGCGGTTCGGCTGCAGCGCTGGGTCCTGATTCGGCACTGGTAGCTGCTCCCACAGGCTCGCTCACAATTGGAGGCACTGGTGCTGGATTGCTGGCTCCTCCCGAACTGCCGTTATATTCTCCTTCGGTAGAGCTCTGGGATGACTCGTATGTGGGAGATCCATCAGATTCGTATTCGTCCGTGGGAACGATTTCTGGTTGAACTGAAGGGTATGCCGTAGGTGCGACTGAACTGCTGGAATCCACGGAGTCACTGTTACCGTATTCCTCCACAGGCGTCTCCTCCACTCCAGGTGCTTCATAAGTGGTGCGAGGTGGGCAGGGGCAGTATGCGGCATCTTTTCCAGGCAGACCTGAATGTCCTGGTGTTCCGGGGGTGCCATCGTGTCCAGGAGCACCTGGATTTCCTGGCGCTCCCATAGGTCCTTGTTTTCCTGACTGACCGGGACCTCCAGGCTGTCCAACGTTTCCAGCTTGTCCTGCTCCTCCAGGCGGTCCTGCTGGTCCAGCAAGTCCAGGTTTTCCATGACCTCTCTTTCCATTCTGTCCTGGTGGCCCAGGCTGTCCAGGCGATCCTGCTTGCCCTGGAGCGCCCATGTCTCCACTTGGTCCTGGAGTTCCCGGATGGCCCATGTTGCCGGGTTGTCCTGGTGCTCCTGCTTGTCCATCTGGACCTGGAGGGCCCATCAAACCAGGAGCTCCTGGAGTTCCTGCTGGACCTGGAGGACATTGCTGGCATCCTGTATCGTAACCTCCTGACTGTCCGGTGATCTTGATTCCATCGCTTCCTGGTACTCCCGGCTCTCCTGCTAATCCGTCCTCACCAGCTGTGCCTGGCTGACCAGCCGGTCCTGGTGGCCCAGGTGGACAGTCGTTTGGTCCTGCTGCACAGCTGCACGATCCACCACTGCTGTTGTGCTTCTTCTGTCGAGATCGACGTGTCTTCTTTTGATGCATGCGGAACACACTGCGCACATCTCTGTGAGCATGTTCTTGCGTAAAGACCATCATTTTGTCCCAGGCCGTGTTGGCGTAGAGCTGAAATACTTTTTTTTAGGGAGGGGGGGGGTTAAGGAGAAAATCAAAATGGTCAAGCTGATGATTACCTTGAATTCGCTCAGCTCCATCAAAGCGGAATCGTGGAACTCGTTCATTTCGTTGACGAGGTAACCAATGAAGGCGATAGCAGTGAAAATGCTGATAGCAGCCGCTATACTTGTGAGGCCGACGACGCTTTTGGTGAACATTTTGTGATGTGTCCTTGTCGTAGAGGTGCAAGGCTTATATAGGAGGCATGTTTTGACAGTTATAAATCACTTTCTGCAATGTTCTGAGATGTTACACTGCGAGTCGGAGGGCAGATAAGAGGAGTCTTAGTTTTTTTCGCGGATCGTCTAGCGCACCGATGCCAATGGTGCGTGTTTTTTCCTTGGCAAGCGTGAAGGTGACCAGTTTTGTTTTAAAATAGGCTTGTGCGAAGCATAGCCTCTTCGTCTTTTTTTGGAATATCTAAACCATTAATAGGTGAAAAATGCGATCATTGCATTCTTTAGGCGACTAGTGGAACTCAGAGGTTTACTCAGGATTGAGAAGTATGCAGAAGTTTGCATTTTTTTGGATCCAGAGGTTGCAGGGGAGGTTTTCCTGAAAGCTTCCTCTTCTGCAGCTAACTAGAGAAGGCTCCCAACCCACCATGAGACATCGAGTGAAGACCTGGGTAAACTTACATAGTCAGGAGTGCAGGTATGGAGACCAAAAGTGCTTCGTGACCTTTCCAAGGAAGTTGTGAGTGGTCAAAGTTGGGAGTAAATGCAGCGTCAGATATGAAGCGAGCTAGCCGATGCGCGTCAGCGTTTCAATTTCCTCTGATCTCCTTTGAACTGCGTCTGTAGGGGTAAATAGATGGCCTGGTTCCGATTGTGACACATTTTTGACGCAGGGCCACCTGGAGCCAGTTTAGCGCCACAACTTACCTATTTGCTACATTTCGTGCCAAGTTTGACCGCTCCCAACTTGCTTGGAAAGTTCACATAGCAGTTTTAGTCTGCATATTTGTAACTGGTATTCGTGACCATATCGATTTACCTAGGTCTTGCTTCGAGGTTTTAGGTTTGGAAAGTTGAAAAGTCTGCTGTGAGTTCAGAAGGAATTCAGATAGGTCTCAGTAGGGCCAGTTAGGTCTCAGTAGGGCTCGTTACGCTATTTCTCGGCGA
>MU870295.1:21815-34433 GCA_036418205.1 Ostertagia ostertagi | reverse complement strand
ATGCCTTTAAGTTTGTTTAAAGCAACAGTCCAGGCAGGGTTTCAACTACTTGGTCATTAGGCGGTCAAAACATGCCCCAGCCCAACTAAAGTTTATAGGAAATGTCTTTAATTTCAAAACCTACCTCTAAAATGCGCTGGAAGGGGTCGAAGTCCTCTTGGAGGGGGCGGATCACCCATAAAGAGGCGGATCGCCCAACATACGCTGTGCAGAGCGCTTGCTCGACTAGCGGTCGTTGCGGGACCGCCGCGCTGTATGAGGTCGATTCCATAAGAACGCAATTGAAGCGCTTCAATTTCGATTGCTGGCAAATAGTTATGTATTTGCAAGCATGCATGGCTATTTGCCAGCAGTCAACTGGAGCGCATGTACTACGGGCAGGTTCGGACAACTCGTCCAACACACATCTCCCTAAACGGCCGGGGGAGTCCCTGTCTAAGCCCCTGCCCGACGTTTTTTTCTACTTTTTCTATCTCCATTGACCAACTTTCGCTCTGTCCAGGGCATTTCCTGCAGTGGCCATGACTTCACTTAGATCCTTCTTGATCACGTCTTCCACCTCTTCTTTGGGGCTCCTCGCGGTCGCTTGCCTTGTACTTCGAAGTCCATCGCTGTTCTTATCGGATGGTCCTGTGGCCTCCTTAGCACATGCCCATACCATCGCAGACGCTGTTCTCGTACCTTCAGTTGGACAGGGGCAGTCTGCATGACCGCTCTGACGTCCTCGTTTCTAACCTTGTCCAGCCGCGTCCAGCCGCAGGCCCATCTCAGCATCCTCATCTCAGCGGAGTGAAGCTGCCTTTCGTGATTCTTGTTCAGGGGCCAGCACTCGCTGCCGTATAGCATCGCAGGCCTTACCACTGTTCGGTACACCTTCCCTTTGAGCGCTCTGGAGCACCTTCGATCGCAGAGGATTCCAGTGGACTCCCTCCATTTCATCCATGCAGCGTTGACCCGAGCCTTCACCGCCTGATCCACACTGCCATCAGCTGCCAGATCGCTCCCAAGGTAGCGGAAGTCCTCCACTCTTTCGATGGTCTCACCATGGCCGTCCACGATCGGCTCTGCACCCTCTTCGGAGCTCAGGAACTTGGTCTTCTTGACATTCAGCCGTAGCCCACCTTCTGTCAGGACTTTCTGCCATTTCTGCACCTTGGCTTGAAGTTCCTCTCTACTATCAGCTATCAAGGCGACGTCGTCAGCATAGAGGATAGTCTTCAGTGGTCCCTCCATGAGCCCCTTCACCAGGACATCTAGTGTTAGGAGGAAGAGGAACGGGCTCAGAGCTGACCCTTGGTGCACCCCGACCGTGATGTCCACCTCCTTCGTTAGGCCGTATGGGGTGCGTATAGCTGCCTTGGCTCCTTCGTACATATCCCTCACCAGAGAGATGAGGTGTTCTGGCACGTTTCGTTCCCTAAGCGACCTCCATAGCACTGCTCGCGGTAGCCGGTCGAACGCCTTTTCCAGGTCGAGGAAGGCTAGGTAGCAAGGCCTGCACTTTTCGCGATACTTCTCCATCACTTGCCTAGCGATGAAGATGGCATCCGTTGTAGACCTTTCGGGCATGAACCCGAACTGTTCCTGGGAGATCTGGACAAGGTCCCGCAGTTTCGAGTCGACCAGGCGCTCGTACAACTTCATGGTATGCGCAGTTCATGGTATGCGCAGTCAGCTTGATGCCGCGGTAGTTGGAGCAGTCCATCGCGTCACCCTTCTGCTTGAAGATGGGGACGATAGTGCTTGTTCTCCAGGCATCCGGCATCCTTCCTTCGGCAGTCACCGTATTCAGGAAGCGGGTGAGCCACCTCACCCCGTGCTCTCCCAGGGCCTTCCAAGCCTCTATGGGTACTCCATCCGGACCAACTGCCTTTCCAACCTTCATCTTCCCAAGTGCACGCCGAACCTCATCCTCTGTCCAGAGTGCGATGGACCAGCTGTGGCCTCTGCCCGTGAGTTGTTCTCGTGGGAGAACTCCTCGTTCAGAAGACCTCTGAAGTACTCTTCCCACCTCCTCCGAACTTGGGCTGGCTTCTCAGTATGGCGCCGTTGTTGCTCTTCACGCTCTTCACCACCCTGATATCTTGAGTAGCCCGATGCCGGGCTTTGGCCAGTCTGAAGACGAACTTCTCTGCGTTTCTGCTTTCCAACTTCTCGTACAAGGCGTCCATCTCCGTGTTCTTTGCCTTGGCTACGGCGGCCTTAGCGAGCCTCTTGCAACTCTTGTAGGCAGCGAGGTCCGGGGCTCCGGGTCTTCTGCCAGCGCTTGTATGCTTCCTTCTTCTGCTTCACGACTCGCTGGACCTCCTCGTTCCAGAACCACGCTGCCTTGTCTCCTCTCCTCTAAATCCACCTCGCGTCTCTCCCAGTACCTCCTTGGCGCATCGTAGGATGATCTCAGCTGCAGTGCCCCAAGCCTGCTGCACTGGTCCCTCAGGATCTGGGAGACCAACTTCCATTATCCTTCGCTTGAGGTCACTCTTCTCTGCACGGTGCAACTTCCACCACCGGATTCTCCTCTCGGTTCTTACCTTTGTCTTCTTGGGGAGCTCCATGGCTATGTCTGCCAGGAGTGGCTTGTGCTGGGAAGCCAGCTCCTCGCCAGGGAGTACCTTGACGTCCTTCACAGTTCTGAGGGATGATCTTTTTACCAGCACATGGTCGATTTCCGTTTGTCGTCCTCCACTGCTGTAGGTGACCTTCTGAGTCTCCCTTTTCGCGAAGAACGTGCTGCAGATTGCCAGATCGTGGGCCGTAGCCAGGTCCAGGACCCTCTCTCCCTCGGCGTTCCTCACTCCTATCCCTCTACCTCCGTGCACCCTTTCCCGGCCTCTCCTGTCACTGCCGACGTGGCCATTCAGATCACCTGCTACGGTCAGGTAATCGCCTTCCGGAATCGTTCTTATGGCTTCGTCCAGGCTCAGGTAGAACTCGTCTTTCTCACTTTCGGGGCATCCGGCTTGCGGTGCGTCGTGTCTATCCTCACAGCCATGATCCGATCGCTGATCCTGTTCACAGCGGAGACATAGTCCTTGAGCGACTCCGCTACCGCTATGGCCACACCGTTCCGCTTGGTGTCTTCCCCATTGTAGTAGAGTTTGACACCTTCCCCGATTTCCCTGGCCTTAGCACCTTTCCATCGCGTCTCCTGAAGGCATAGGACTTGGATGTTCCTGCGCGTCATCAGATCAGCAACCTCTCGGGACTTCCCAGTTAGCGATCCTACGTTCAGAGTCCCTATTCGAACTAGCTTCTTTGGCCGAGGCCGTTCACTCCTCGGTAGCCCTCGCATACTGACCACAGAACTCGGGCGGGGGTTCTGCGCGCCACTTCCGGGTGACACTTATTTTACTTTTAGACATGTTGGTGTGACTGGGGTATTCATCAGCCGGCCTGTCAACCTGGGCCTGACGCTGGTACTAGAACCATTTTTGCAATTTTTGCAAGGCATGGTTTAGCCTCGGCAGGGATCGAACTCGCGGTGCAGACATGAGTCTAACCTCTTAACTACTCGGCTATCCCTGCCTCAGAGCAAAAAAAGTAAATGTTCTTAATTTTCTCTATTTCCGCATCCCTTTCTGAAATTCCGCCAGAACCGTCAAAAACACGTCAGAAACTACCTCCTTCTCCACTGCAACAGCCAGCCTCTATCACAACGACCTCACTGAAATTTTTAGATACCAAGCCCTTTGCGCAAATACACCGCACAAGAACCAGAATATCGTCTTCTTCAAATAATCCTATTACACTTTCGTGTTGATATTTCATTGTACAAGTTTGCGGACGGTGCTCAGTGATTTCACGCACATTAAAGAATGAGGAGATACAAAATAAACATTACTTTTCTTGAATGATAATCCAGCATTTCCACAAGAGCTCTATCGCCAACTTCCCCAATACCTTGGGAAATCAATGGGGCTGAATATCTTTGTCCACATAGCCTTGAGCACGTGAGTGACGAAATATGGGATTCTATCTTTAAAAGACAGTTTTGACTTTAATAAATTTCTAATTTGAATAGATTACATGGGAAGGCGTGAAAGTCCTCTTACTGCCATTTGTCAAGCTACATCTCCCACTGTCTTATTGTTCCTGCAAATGGGTGTAACGTCTAAGTATGCATCTCGTTCCATACTCAAAAATAAACGCTATCCCGGAATTAGCTTATTCCCAAATTAATTTCCTCAAGAAATCGCATAAAATACTTTCTTGCTTTATATGTTTGAGTAGCTTTTCTACTGCAGGCTCGCAATAGGTCTGTCTATCTCTCAATGATGGGCTGGCACATACATCATATCAATATATAAATACTTCAACGGTTATAATCATGTGCTGGTTAAATAGGAGTCGCGAGCGAAGTAAAGAGTGTGCATTATGGATACACGTATCGATACATATCGTGAGAGTAGCTCGTACGAAACAAAATATCTCATACATGGCCTATAGATTATCCGACGTGACGATTCAATGTAACCCTTTTCCACCTTCTTACCCTAAATTTTCTATATTATGCTTACGTTAGGCTGTAAAGAGGGCAGACTACCATCATGAACGGATTCACAGAGTGATTGTTTCCCCATTCATTCGAGCTAATTCGAAGAAATCAGAAAGGGTGAGCGAACTCATGTGTTCCAGAGTGTACTCTCCTCATGTCCTTATCAGCCTGGCACTTGAGTAATATCACACATCCACAAAACGTCAACTATAATTAGCTCTTTATTTCGAAGTCTCACTAAATTTGTTTAGGAATAAACGCGCTGTCCATCTATAATTTCTTCGAATGCTATAAGAGAAAAATTTAACAATAAATCACTATGTACGTTTCGAAATCTTTAAATTCAGCGAACAAAAAATCATGTTAAAATATCTCCACCGAAATATTTAAAAGCTATATCACACTACTATACATGCAGACAGATCATCATAAGACCACCTCTTCCACATGCAACTAGCGCACTAATTTGTTAGGGTGTATCACACCGAGAAAGTGTACCCTCTTAAGTATTCTGAAAAAACCTCCGAGTTTGATCTAGTTTCGCCGTAAAAAGTATTAAAAAGCAAAGTTGTCAGGTTCGAGACACACCCCTCCTTTTGTTATTGAAGAAACATTAAGAGACTGTAGTACGGTACTTAGAGAGCACCTAGTGTAGCAAGCAAAAGTTAAAGGGTCGCGTCATTTCACTTAATTACTTCGACCTAAGAATCTTTGGCCAAGGCGCTCCAACCCGATTACGACAGCGCTCCGTCCTAGTCTCGATATCCTAGTCGCCGTCGCATGTCTGATTATTTCCTATGTCCCCCTTCAATTCCCATCTCACAGAAAGCTGCCGGTGCACATCTGAAGCGGCTCCGCAACTCCACCAGTGTATCCTCTAGCTCTCTGCCAGGCGTTTTCCGAGATACTTCGCACAGCAGAATCGAGATAAGAGTGCTAAGAGAGGTCTACGTGAGTGATTCGATCCGTGCACTCACGATTTTTTTTCTTTTCAGCACTGGCGGTCCACCTCCTACCCCTTAACACTTATCACACTTTGAGTGGAATCACCTCATAATTTAATCCTGAATCTTGTCTCTAAGTCCAGTTGATTCAATGCGCTTTGCATTGTGCCCTATATATCTTTCTTCGTAATAAACACGTCAAGAGCGCTCGAGGAGTTCCTTCACAAACGACCTTGAAAGCCATCGGTGTCGGATTGAGCTAGCTGTGCTTTTCCATCAATGCCAAATATATGCACGAGGCACCTGCCATGCAATCAATAACACCCTGCTCTTTCGGATGCACCCTTTATAAAGGGTTTGACGCTCTCACGTAAGAGAGCTAAAGCTCTGCCAAGGATTCCCTCGTGTACAGGAGTGCGACATAGCGCAGCCTACATCTCTTTTTAATCTCGTCGTACAAACTAGCAGAGTTCCGCCGTTGCTGCGTTCGAGAAGTGATGTCTATGTCAACTCCACGCGAGAGCACATGTGAGTGGATCAACCAAAAAGGCTGAAAAATCAACAAATTCAGGATCTTCCGCATGACCACCTTATCAGGGCAAAAGCAGTGACATTATTTGACGCTCGTTGTTGAGAACAGTTCAAAAATCAGATGGAGTTGCACGCAACAGGTACAGAAGAAAGCACAGTGTTTCGTGGAAAGAAATTTTCAAGAAATTCCTTCAGCTTCCATTTTCCTTTTCATTTTTTTGAACTTTGCAATAACGAGTGAAGGCTCAATCCGAGTGTCCGGGTCGTTCAACTATATTCTTATTATTTCATCTCACTACCTGTGATGTTTCCCAACCCGTCAACTACGTACTAAGTACATGGCCTAGCATTTCAACACCTTCAGACTAATGTGACCTTTAGTTTAAGTTCTCAGGTGATCAAAGTAGGTAGCCATCTGAGCTCACCTGGGGAGTCTGATTTTTTATTTTCTTGATAGAGCTTCACACTTTCCTATAAAATTCACACTGGTAAGTGAAGTTATAGCCAGCCTTCACTTGCAACAAATTTAGCCCGCCATTTTTATTTGTGTTTACTAATTTTTTCAACGATTGGCATATCTATACTTCCCCCATATTCCTCTCGATGAGCTCGTCTCTTTTCACGGCTCCTCGTTGGCTTTCCAATTCAGGGTGTCCGAACCCCAAATAAAACCGTTACTTCCTCTCCGAGCGAGCAGGACATTCTCAAATAAACATATAGTCATGCTTTGAACTTGCACCGGACAATCTTCAAGTGCACTAACAGAGAGAGGAGCATGCCTTGTGGCTCTCGCTGCCCGTAATGTTAAACTTCAGCTCTCCAGTTTAGCAATAAAAAACTGTGAAGAAGCGACTCCGGGTACAATAGCTTACCAGGAATGGATGATTGGTCGAAGTGGCCATATGTAAAGAGACCTACACCGTTGGATGCGTTTTTGGACGCTGATCTCGAATCTGCTTTCCAAATCTGCCAAACGATTTTCCGAATGGAGTTATGAAGGAAAGTAGTGCAGCGGTAGTAGTCCGGGTTCACGTGCGAGACGTCGTAGGATCGATTCCCTGGCGGGTTCTCTTTTTTGCCTTCGCTGCAAAATGATGAAAAGGCTCCCAGCTACCTTACTCGATCAATGCTTGCCTGTAGTTACCCGTGCAAAGACTTTGCGAAGAGTTTCTAATCAGTTTCTGCGGTACTTCACTAAAGACTGCACATGGAGCCCACAGAACTCTTGGCAGACGTTTTTGCAGCAAACAAGTGTGATATTCGTGTTCCGGAGATTAAAATACCCCTAGGACAAGTTTGTAGCCAAATTTGAGATTTCGACCAAATTTCGAAATAGGCTGGGTGGGTATCTATCCATTCATCCATCAGCCTATTATCGAAGCCTACATAGCCTTGAAACGATATACTTTTTTTTGGTTTCTGAAGAGTGTAAAGCAGTGTCTGGTTTTCTGTTAGCATGATTTCAACTCTCACATTTTATTATTTTCAAATTTAAAGGGTCGCCGTCGTCCAAAATAGGTCAACCCTGGAACTACCGGCTATGGATATGTAGCATCAATGAGTGACTCGCCCACTTTTTTGAGATTAATTCAAAATCTCGAATTTTTCTAGAAATCGGCCCCAGGAATTATTGGACTGCTTGAACACAGATCTCACATTCGTTCACTCAAAAACGGCTGAAGCGCGCGCTCCGTATACTGGCGCCTTAACCTTATGTGGCATGCAAGTTAGGAAAAATTTCGAAGTTATCGACCTCAGACTCATTCAAAAGCAAGTAGGGCTGACCCAATGATGAAGGAATCATGTTTCACTACTGCCAAACAGTCAGTCACAAAAATGCAAAATGGGAAAACAAGGGCGGATCCGAACCACTGACCCCGAAATCCCAAGCCCACCACCTTAACCACTAGGCCACCAGCACTCGATGAGAAAGGCTCACTGCTTCCTTCACAAGCCGCTGCTGCTGAGGCCCTCATTTCTCACTGTGTTAAACTGTGTGAGGGAACAAAAAACCTCCGTAACTCCGTTCAGCGAATCGTTTGGCAGATTTGGGAAGAAGATTCGAGATCAGCGTCCGAAACCACATACCATGATACTTGTCTCATTTCATATGGCCACTTCGACCCTTCATCCTTCCCTAGTTAGCAAAGAAAATGCTTAGGATATTCGAACTTAAGCGCACGCCAACATGTGGGAACTTGTCCCACAAGAACTACACATGCATCCCTGTAAGATGATCGAGAATCATGGCTAAAAGAAGCTCGGAAGGAGAACAGAAGAGCACAGGGTGAAAGCGCAAGTGGAAAGGGCGGCAGAAGACGATTTTCTTTCGGACCATGTTTCCGAACGTGGAAATTCTTATCGTGGGGAAAGCGATACCCGTCAATCTTCAGGGTAACACACTTGACCTCCTGTGGAAGCCGGCGAAACATAAATGGTGGTTCTCTGCAAGCAGCAGCGACCAATCCTGTCATAGTCCGAAATGGGATCTGACTCACAGTTGCTATCCACCGGTGCCTGTGTAAATGCATAAATCTCAATGAGATGCATGAGAAATGGAGTTTACCTTTAGCTCCAGAAAAAACTAAGGTATTCTGCATCGGTAATGATGTTATCACTCATAGCTACAAAATTGGTCCAGTTCACTTAGAGTCCGTTTAAAGAAATTAAAGACCTTGGTTTCACGTTCTCTAATAAATTGAGCTTTGACACACACTACAAATCATTGGTTACTAAAGCAAACAATAGAGTTTTCAACTTATTCAAAGCTCTCCAGACGAAAGATTCAACAGTATTACTGAAAGCTTATAAGGCCTATGTAAGACCAATAGTTGAGTCTGGTACTGCTATATTCTCTCCCTATAAGAAAAAGGATATTGTTCTGCTAGAACGTGTACAGAATAGCTTTACTCGAAAACTTACCCTTCGTTGCTCTGGACTCAGTTATGAGTCTTTACCAAGTGCAGCTGAAAGGCGGCGATACTACGCCTTAACGTCTCTAGTCAAAAGAAGATTAGTTAATGATCTCATAATGGCTTTCAAAATTCTGACTAGAAAAGTAGCTCTTAATCCCACAGACTTTTTCACTTTTGTGCGATCTAGGACTAGGGGTAGTACCATAAAAATAAGACGTCCTGTAGTGAGATCCAGGTCAGAGCGAAATTCTTTGCAATCAGAGTACTACCTTTCCTAAATAAAATATTCAATCAGGATATGCTACACTTGTCCCTTAGTTCATTTCGTAAAAGAGCCATTAAATTAATCAATGCGGAAGTTTCTTGAAACAGTATAAGACATGGCTGATGTACTGATTTTCATCTGTTTCTATGTTTGATGATGCCCACTCGCTTTGTGCTTCTATTGTAATCTACTTTGGTTGTACTTACCACGCAGATATTCTGCGTCTATGAATAAATAAATAAATAAATAAACTAAATAAAACTCAATGCCGTCATCCAGATGGGGATTTTTGCAGAGCAGCATCAGTTACTAAGATTTCTAGCCATCTATAGAAGGATTGGTGGATTTGTCAACAGGGCTGCGTCCCGCACAGAGGACGAGAAATGTTCAGGACCGTTGTCGCGCCACTCTTCTCCACTTCGCAATCTCGAACGAAATGCTGGCTAGTTCTTTGGTCTCAACGTACTGGACAACCCCATCTGGATTATCTTAGTGGAAGAGTCTGTATCCATTGCGGCTAACACGAAAAGAGCTGGCGCCCTCTCCATGCAAAATTTGAAGAAGACAATGGCTGTGGAAGCCTATGCGGACCGCAGCCAGACATTCCTTTGCGCAGTTTTCAACGGCCACGTTGCGCAGTTTCGCCCGATTAGACACGTTCTCTCGCGCGAACATTCACACTCGCATGCTCGAGCCGTCTGTGTCTCCGCCCATACAGCGTGCGTTGAGGATCTCTCAACGTGCCGTTGCGAACTGCGCAACGCAGGGTTGACTCTGGTGCCGCAGCAGACACGTGAATCCCAACCGTCTCGGAGCAGTAATCGGGGCGACAGGATGACATTAAATGAATGTCGTCTCTTGTAATAATTAAGTGCTTGAGCATAGTTGGTGCATAACCAATTGAAGTAAAAAGCATGTTGCATTAATTGTGGGACACCCTGTACAATGGGTGTGGTGGTCTTACCTCGTGGCCAACGGTAGCATGCTAGCAACATGACTGTCAGACGAGTGCATACCATTGAAAATAACTTTAGCTGGCGTTTGCATTGCCCGTAATAACAATGTTCAAAACAGCAACGAAGTAGCATTGAAGGTCTGCAAGTTCTTTTAACTAACACTATACAAAACTTGCATAAACGTGAAAACTTTGATCTGTAACTGATCACATACACGAGTAGCCCGAAAGAAAGGTTAGGCGTAATCAAGAAGGACCTAGTGAAGGTCACGGCCACAGCAGAAGATGCCCTGGACAGAGCAAAGTGGCGACGACTGACAAAGACAGCGGACCCTGCGACTGCGCGGGACTAACGCTAGGGAGAAGAAGAAGAAGACTTTTTTCTTGCTTTACTAGCTCAACTAGCGTTTTGGAGAGGGAGTGGGCGGGGATGGAGCGTGCAGACTGGTCGGAATCAAATGTTGTACAAACAGCCACGGCGGTGAGGGTGCCTTTGGGGTGGTTAGTGGAGCCTGGGAAACCTTTGCCATGTCGAAGCATATTTGACCATTTCTTTGACTGTGTGGTCTGTAGTTGTGTTGAAGCGAGGGATTACGATATGATTACGATTATGGATTTGAAGTGGAAGTGGAGATGTGAACAACGGGTCAGTGCCGAAAAAAAAACAAAGAAATCGGAAATACACTTGCTAGACGGGACCTCTTCAATAACTCGTTGACCTCCAGCGAGCCATCAAGTACCATTTGACTGATAACGCATTCCACAGAAAAGTCATAGGATACACGCTCGACGCGGAATATCCTTGAAAATGATAATACACTAATGGATGGGCCCTAGCCGGAGTGGAGCTCATAGTCGGCTAGGATTGGCAAATTTGGCCCAAGATTGGCTTGGCAACTAGCTCACCTTGACGTGGAAGGCCACATTTCGCTTTTTTCGGTATTTCGGTCCACTGCTGCTTCCAGTGGTGCGTGTACTCCCATGCTGCACACACACTTGATCGTAAACCTTCCCTCTGAGGAAAACTACCTTTAACGTCGATTGCAATGAAAGTTGATTTTTGGCTTCTTAACATGTACCGCACGTCCTCTTGAACAATACTTTACTTATCAACATTCGAGCAACATCCATGCTGTGATCATTGCTGACATTACTCTTTGACATTTGAGGTTTTGTGCATGATGCAGGAAATGACGGATGCGAGGTGGGGCCGGCGCGCTCGCAAAATTGCTCCTGCGCTAAGCGGCCAAAAAAGCTACAACACATGCGTTGGGGGACCACGCGGCGGCGCGGCGCTCTGTTCGTCTGCTCCTCCAAGGCTTAGTCCCGATGGCGCGTATTTCGAAACTGCCACGTGATGGCGAAATAGTAACTGCCCCTGGACTAAGCCTTGGAGGAGCAGACGAACAGAGCGCCGCGCCGCCGCGTGGTCCCCCCCCCCCCCAACTAAGATAACAACCACTAAGCGCAGTTGTACTGTTTTACTCATCCACAGGTTTGAATCGGTGATTCCCACTTTAAAATTTCCGCGCGTCACTCAATTGACCATGTCACTTGCATGTGGGACTATATACATCAGTACATCCTGAAGAAGCGAACATGAATCATTTTCATTACAATGAAACGGATAATAGTCTATTTACATTTAAATTGATGCTTTAGATGGACGCTGTTATGAACGAATCGTGGGATCTTGTGATTGCTGACGAACTATTCTCTGTAGTTTCTTATGCTCTTGCTATGAAGGCACATGACCGCGGAAAACCATTTGTAACGCTCAGCACATGTATCCCTACAAATCTCATAAAATATCATCTCGCACTTGGTAAGTGGCTCAAATAAAAAACACCACTAATCAGTAGACAGCATATCCCACAAGTATATGTACATAGTATCACCCCTGTTTAAAGGCAAGATTCAAGCTTAAACTGATGAGGTAATTCTACTCAAATGTGATGTAGGGGCGGGAGGTGGACCGCCAGTGGAGAAAAAAGGAAAAAAATCCTGAAATACACAGGAAATACGAGCCTTTTGCTCTACGTTGCGGAGAAGTTCAAAAGGCCGGCAGGGAGATGAGAGATAATGTGAGCGCGGAGAGCGGTAGAGAAATCCGAGAAGAGAGAGCATAGCAGATCAGCATTGCGACGCAGACAAAATATCGAGCGGTGGGCGGAGCGTGTCGCAACAGGAGGAGCGTGTCAAAGTCCTTGGCCCCTAGCGCCTTAGTGACGCATTTGGATGCGGGAACTTGGCGAGTCGCCTGCAGCTGCGTCCCATGCACTTCTAGCCACTTTAAGGGCTTATTAGGTGGGTCTGAGCCCGAACTTTGCCCTTTAACTCACCTGTCAAAGTAAGCTAAACAATATGTTGCAATTCACCGTTTCGCTCTATTTTATGGAATATTCAAAGCACACATAAAACAGGTACATCATACGTTGACAAGGTAACCTACAGGCAAACAATAGGAATCGAAGTGACTTCCACAGAACTAAGCTCAACTAACGTGGAACGGA
>MU870295.1:7500-16784 GCA_036418205.1 Ostertagia ostertagi | reverse complement strand
AATATCAGAAGATCCGGATTTCAGCGGTGCAGCAAAAACGGCGTCTATCCCTTTCTGCGCCTAACCCTCCTTCGAGAATGAATAGGTAATGAGTGCGGAATATAAGCGGAGGGTAAAGCAACAGTCCCAGCAGGGTCTGCTTCTTTCAATACTAATGGCACTAAAGGATGCACAGGCCCTATTGGAGAACATCTGAAGTGTAGTTATAAAGAAAACTCACCTGGGAAAAGCCCAAAAAGGGCGTTAAACTCCTCAAAGATGGGTGTGGTTGGAAATTTCTTCGGGACCGCCCACTTGCCAGCCGTGATTGGCTACGGAGGCATTCGTGCTCGTTTTGGGACCACAGGGGTATTTGAACTCTGTCCTTTAAAGTAATCAATCTGATCCTGCCGGTTGCAGTGGAATTGCTTCTTTTTTGTTGTTCTAATGTTGTTATGTTATGTGGTGTTATGTAATGTTTCAATTATTGCGCTCCAATTGCAAGGGTTTGCAAAGAGCCAACTATTATGGCTATTTGCCAGCAATTGCAATTGGAGCGCAGGTTCGGACAACTCGTCCAGCACGCGTCTTCTCTCATCGCTAAGGGCAGAGGGTGAGTTCCTGTTTAAAGCCCTATTCCGCGTTTTTCTTTGGTTTTTTCATTACTGTCGGTCAAATTGTCGGCTATAACTACATTATCAACGGTATTTACCTCGCAAATTCGTCCTGGGATTGTTGCTTTAAGGTGGAAAAGAAACCATTTGGATAGACGAATCATGGCAGTCAAAACAGCTACAACGATAATGGATGTCGGTCGAGGGAGGATATAGCTTTAGCAGGAATAAGTCGACATGGCGACCGTGAAGCTGAAATCTGGGGCACTGACGCCTATGCAATCAGAGCATCCATCGCCGTCGCGTAGGAAGAGATGTAGAATTCGCTCCCCTTGGGAGCTGCAGAAGCAGCCGATGCTTTGCTTGAGGAGTATTATATATTGTGATCGCCGTGACAAAACACCGCAGAACTTCTTGTCCTTGCAAACACTTGTTGCAGAGGCGTAAATTGGCAGCTTGCACTCGCACACATCAGAGTGAGGCATGCTTTGATCGTGCGTCGTGATGTTCAATTTAACACGTCGGAATGCTGAAGGAATTATGTTCGCAGATACGGTAGAAAGAAGGCTGAAACAGACAGTATCACTCTGTTTTGAACTTAGGAGGCCTAGTTTACGGGGAAAGCTCTCTTGTGTTTTTTGGGGTTTTTGCATCGGTGTCAAAGAAAAAAATTGTTCACCCATAAAGTTCGGGATTCGTGTTCTAACCTCAACCCTCCGCTGGTAAGGACTATTTGTTCGTGATTGCTGCTCTGAGCGCATCATCCCCAGATATAGATTTGGTGGTTTATTTGTCTTAACAAATATGTATATACACACATTTATTTATTTAACTATACGTCTCCAAACCACATATATTTCATCACTGAAATCTGCCACAATAGGATATATAAATCTGCACCCAAATCTGCCAACAATAGAGTGGGAATAAAGAAGCATCCGTCATCAAAAACTCATTGTAATAATTTGGAATTTAACAACCGTATTCCGCGGGTCCGCAACGTCCTAGGCTCTCGTCGTGAAGGCAGAGGCGACAAAGAATGAATACACTGATGACAGCCCAACGCCGATATATCACCGCCGTTTTATACGGCGGGCAATAATGACATCATGAACAGGGAGTTCATAACAGTTGCGCTCTAAAGGCTTCTAATGAATGTTAATATGACCCTAAGTGACTTCCTTTTTCGACGGTGCAGTGTTGCTAGGCGCGTTGTTTCGCTGTTGTGACTACTCAAACAACGTGATCCAGCATTCTTTCTTTCTACGCGACCGTTGCTTCTGGCTTTGTATCGTTGCTCATTATATCGCTCGCTTATCGCTGCTGGTGCACATGAAACATGAGTTGCGCAGTGACGATAGAAGTGTTCGGACTTCTGTTGGTAAAATACAACTTGCTGTCGTGTACTTGCCCGCAAGGAGGGCAGC
Source organism: Ostertagia ostertagi (assembly GCA_036418205.1). NCBI lineage: Eukaryota > Metazoa > Nematoda > Chromadorea > Rhabditida > Trichostrongylidae > Ostertagia > Ostertagia ostertagi. The sequence goes on along the minus strand of MU870295.1, from coordinate 14,764 downwards.
TTCCTCTGCTGCATTCTTTGCTGGAGTGGTGGCTGTTGTAATATTTGCAACATAGGCGCTTTTCGAGCATAACTTTTGCCGTTCTGCTACAGCCATTGGGGCTTGACATTGCTACGGAGGAAGTACTTGTTTTCTCGCTAAGTGCACAACGTGGAAAAGAAATGATGGCGATCTGCGTCCTCGCTGTTCCTGTTGGTTTCTACGATTTCGCAGCAATTTCAGTTTCTATCATTGTTGTTCTGAGGGCATCGCTCCTCAGATGTCATTTTACTAGGTGGTTCATTATTTTAGCTTTACACCACACATTGAGCGACATACATTTATTATTTCTATACAAATACTAAGTAGCAAATACTAATACTAGTAACACTATACAGTAATCAACCTAATCCTACATGCCAAATGATTGAATTTGACCTCTTTTGACTATTCCTTTCGAGTAGAATTGACTTGAGATTGTCTCCCTTCCTCTCAGGGGATGGCGGGTCCGTTGGTCTCAATAAACCGCCCGACCTCCCTGCGCGGACGAACGGGATCCTCAGTACGTGCGGTGAAGCTGAGCTGATTGCGTCGTGGCAGAACCTCCGCGGAACCGAACCCAGTCATGAATACGTCCGCTCGCGTGGGAGTCTGCGCCTCCCAGTCACCGCCCCTTAGCCGCTGTAACGCGCCTAGAAACGATGGGCGGAGAACCGTAGGAACGTCATGAACGAAGAGTTCATGACAGTTGTCATCAAGTCTTCTATCGTGACATCATCATGATCATCCATTTCAAATCGAATGTCGTAAGTCACGCGGATATACTTACTGGAGACCTCAAGCGCGTTTTAAACGAAGGAAAAGTAATTCGAAAAAATTTAACTATGCAGAACTGAGGGTAAAAGGATCGAAATGGCACAAGAAAATACATATAACATTTGAAGGCTCTGCAAAATGCACCTTTGCATGCCCCTTATCCCATGAACAAGTCGAGAAACTACCGGCGATATTAAAGGAATCTTGCGCGGAAAAATGATTCTATTTCAGCCATAAATCACTGGCTTGAGACTCATTATCCACGATAATAGTGAAAAGAACTGAAGTATTGCTTTCGTTTTGATTAGAAATTCGAAAACTCGAAAAGGCTGCTACGCGTTCGAATTGCCCACGGACGTCTTTCACGAATGCTGGCGACGGGGATGCTCAAACTTGGTTCTTGGAGTGCATTCACTAGAAGCTCTTTCTGGCCTTCTGCTTCGTTGCATTCACATCTTACACTTCTACTCCATCCTATTCCATCGATCGATTTGTCTCCATCTCCGAAATCGCGCGCTTTAACCCGATTCTCTCATTGCGTCGCCTGGTACGTAGCCGGCCAAACGCCGTCTTCTTTCCATGCCTCGCCTGGCTCTGCCTCCTGGTCCTTCGATGGTCCATAACGTGTAGTTTTTGTACGTTTGTTTCTCTTCAGAAACCGAATCTTCATGCGTGAAACTTTGTGTGCTATTTCCAGTGATCACAACTGACATATTCATGTTAGGAAAGAGTGCAAGAATTTTCCGCGCAAGATTCCTTTAAGTTGTCGCCGATGTGTTGATTTTCGCGCGAACATCAACATCTTAAGGAGGAATGAATACGGAAATCATCAGCACGAAGCATAGGCAAACATCTCAGTGAAAAATACGACATTGACAGTGTTATCAATCAAGAGAATTTGAAGTTATTTCATGCCTATGAGAAATATTAGATCAATAACCTGAATTATGCTGAAGATTTACAGGGAAAGTGAAGCTACGCTGTGCTTTATTTTATTCACAGTTGTTATAATTTTATCATTACCGATTGAACGGTGGTATGAGGGAGCTTTTGGATATCATCTTCGTTCACATCGCATTTTGTTGGACGTTATCCTGTTCAGTTGACAAGCTTTTGGTCTAACACTATGCAGATGCTGTCATACGTGTATTCTTTTCACTTGGCGCTCTTATTCACTTGTGGAAGGCTACTGACCTGCTGAACAATTCGAGCTCGATTTGACTTTTGTTTATATACTTTTTGTTCAATGTTTGTACCATGCGCTCGTAATTTTCATGACGCAGGTTGTATTGGTTCCGTAACCCTCAAAAATTTTCTACGAAGGCTATTTTCGAGATTTTCGAAAACAGCATTTTTCGATACTGGAAAGCGGCACATTGATGGGGACTAGAGTCTTGTATTAAATAGATCAAAGCATGGCCATTCAGCTTCGTTTCTGGATGTTAACAAAACATCTGCGTTTGACTCCCGATGCTTTATAAGTGAAACGAAACGTTTCAAAAAAAACAAAGCAAAACGTGAAAAACGAAAATACTGCAACCCTAATTTGGGTGGCGAGGCCTGGTTTTCGAGTCAATATTTTTCTTCTGCTGTTTGCTTAAAAATGAAGTGAATTCGGTGTTCTTATACGAGCATCCATGGATTTCGTGTCTTCTTTGTCATTTTCTGCATATTCCACACGAAATCTAACCAGAACTATGCCTTTGTTAATAGCAAGATTTCTCTTTTTTGATTTTCAATCGTACCTAACAGTTTATCCATTTCCTTTATAGGTTTGTCAGTTTTGCAGGAAAACAACGAATATAGCTACTTTAACCTGACCCGAATTCAAACTTGGTCACCTCTTACGTCTTGATTTGTGATGTCGCAAGCGGAGTCTGCCTAAATTCGCCGTTGTTACTTTTCGAAAATTTTTTACGACCCCCTCCCCCAAGGTGGATTTGATACGACCCCCTTTTCCCCACCTCCACCATCTCCATCTTCCATCAAAACCCCGCCCACTTTTTCCTCCAAAAATGCCGTCGAGCGGGGGGGGTATATAGTCACTCTGAAACGGCACCATTTCAACCCATTTTTTACCTATACTCCCACTACTTCCATATCGCGCCGAAACGGCAAATTTTCATCCTGCGCGCCCTTCACCCGCCCAGCCTACTACCCACGAAATCTTAGTTTCACCTCAATCCCACACGTGATTTCAAGCGAACCATAAAGTGGCGTTAGCGACCCCATCCTACCAACTTCTCAGGTACGATCTCCCCCCGTTGATATCGTAAACGTAGGTTGCCTGGTCGCCAGCAAGGTGGCTAATTAACTAGACTGAGTGATATTACTACAGTTGACGTGGACAGATACTGCTTGCAGTTGCGTAAATTTGCTTCGGATCGCGCTTCTTGTGGATGCTCATAAATTGATCGCGCATAAGATGGGAACTCACGACCACTTGTCGGGAAGGAAAGGTCAGGAAACAGTAAACAAATTTCAGAGGTTCTCATTCACCCATCGTATTTGCTGAATATCCCTAGAGGACTGCTGACATATCTAGAAGGACAATAGTCCCGTGTGGCTTATACAGGAAAATGGGCATTCAGTGCTTATTGTTAGCATGAGATTCGGAACTTCTACTTTCTGGGAAAATGGCATTCGGACCCTTGCTGGACCCACGACGACCTATTGTGAATAGTAACTTGCAGTAACTTTGCGGATTAAAGCTGAGTTGAAACAAAAACAATGCGAAGTTACCACCCATAAAGCCATTTGGCTGAAAAACTTGCTCAGTGCTGCAATGTGGGACATCTTGACCACACTATCTTGCGCTGAAACTCATTCATTCACCGTCATTATGAGTTTAAACTACTATGTGTAAACCCAGCACGGCACTATTATCTGAAAGAATTACCTGACAAAGCTTTATGGCTATACCAGTTCCGGTTCATAGTCGTAATCAATTCAGGGACTGCACAAAATTGGCATCTACAACTTTGATTTTTCAAAACTGGCAACACAGTCGGCTTCCTTTTTCCTGGATGACATCGACTCACTGGTTTATCCTTTACCAGGTTAGAAGCTTGGTCGTTTGAAATTTTATTCAAAATATTGGAAAGGTTTCTTTTAGTGAGCACGGGTTTAGTGGAAGTTGGGTTCCACTGCCCGCAACAAAAGGAGCTCCCAAGAGAGTATGTTGAGTTCGTCAACGATCCAACATCGAAAGGCACCATCCTTGTAGCATTCGGAACAAATACCCTCTGGAATTACGCTCCACCGGACATTATGGCAGCAGTGTTGGGAGCTATAAATGGATTAACTGAATACAGGTTCTTCAATTTAGTCGCTTCACCGGCTACCTTTTTAGGGAACAAGACGTGTAACACGAATCAGTCAGACTTTTTGTTTTTAGGCTAAAAGAATCTTCGCTCGTAGTTGGTTGATTATTTCTGATAGCTAATCAAAAAAACCCTTACATGTGCAATTTATCCTCAATAAATACCCGGTAGAGTTCCTCTCTTTTTTTCCAAAATTGGAATTCCACCAATGATTTGTCTACGGATCGATATTTACTATTTTGAAAATCTACAAAAGTATAAGCGGCATTTTATGAGCTCGACATTCCTCATAATTTCAAGAATGCCAGCAAAAAGCCGAAAATGCCTTGTTCTTTCCTTGACTTGTGGGTACTGAACGCTTAACTCTTGATCGTATTTTCTTCGCCACGCGAAATTTGCTCACGGTAGGAATTCTCCGTTTTTCTATAAACGGTAGATTATAGATTTATTATCAACGGAGTACCTACGTTTATCGTGTAGGCTATTGGCGAGTTTCCGAGACGAGTTGTTGAACAGGGTCGCAAACAGGAAGTTATTCAATTGGAGCGGAGGACGAATTCGCTAAGAATGACAACATAACTCAGCCTGGAAAGTCATTCTCAAAAGATCATCCTAAAGATAAAACTGTGAAAGTACAAGAAAAGCTTTCTAGCATATAGATCGATTGATATGACAGCCCAGCTATAGCTCCGTCCTTCGAAGTTAGCACAAAACCTATCTTCTATAGGGATCTGACACAAAATTCTTGATGATCTTTGCACATTTCTTCGCAGCCTCCTAGGCTTTAGCCCTACGAGGTATCTTGGGATTTATCTCCTCCTCATTAGTTCCTTCCCTTTTACGATTGCGACGATCCTGAACGGTTACATTTCGTTATATATCTCTTCTTTGATTTATATTAGACCAACCCCTTCATTTGTATCTTCGACTGAGTTGGATTCCAATGACAACATCGACTCTATCGTTGTACTTTTCCAAGGGATTTTACCGTCCTGAAGAATTTTCCTATATTTTAGATGTACACCGCACTAATGAATTTATTTCTGGTAAGGAATTTATTACTCTTATAAATGAACCTACTTGGTAATCCTTTTGTTCCTCTTCAGTTAGCAATTTGACAATGGGTATGCCCTTCCAGTCTGTATATGACCACCCAAGTTTGATAGCTAATATGGTAGCCTTCATAGTCTTAATGGCTCATATCAACCACTGTGAGATTTTGAGTTATTGTTTACTTACCACCGATTCTGTAGCCGTTTTGCTCTTCATCGTGATGAAGCCATTTTTTACATTTATCTCCGGTATGGGGTATCGATGGTCGGAACAATAATCACGTATTTTTGCACGCAAATACAAACTATAAGTACAATACCTTAGTCTGTCATTATGAAATCAGAATATCTTTTCTTTTACATCTTCTTAGTATACCTCAGATTATCCATGTCTCCTATCAGTATGGTACGCTCACGTTGTAGTTTTACATGACACTTGTGGGAACGGTTGTAACTTTGCAGAAAATTCCTTCCTTTGGTAATGAAATATTCCCAAAATGAGTAACTCATTTCAGCCTAAAACTAATATATTCATGGAGTGTTTAGTTGTTTTTAACCCCATAAGGGAACCTCACTCTGATGTTCACTGTTCCATCTTTGTTTGTGCCTGCACCTCTAATCCATGCTAATGCATGGATATCAGCAGGGTTCTCGTACCTATATAAATAGGATTAACAACAATTATTTACAATTAATTGATGTAAATATAAAATTATTACCTTACAATATCATGTAAGACCATTTTTGCCAACTCCGTGCAACTCAATTTTTCTGGGTTTGGTAGGAACAAGATGCGAACATGCTTAGACAAAACTGTTTTATTGATGACCTCTTGGTGTTTGACGGCACGAGCAGCTTGGTCAATATTTTCAATGTCCAAACCAGCAATCTTAAAAACACTACCTCTTATGAGTTGACTTAGGCTTTCCCTAACTTTACACTTACATTCGATATCATGACTAGTCGCCTTACTTTTCCACAAAATTGTTTTTTCGGCAAGACTAGAATAGGATTTTAGTCCGTCTCCTGAACGCGCCTAAGTTATATTCATAATAATTAGCCATACAATTTAGTTTGTACATAGACAATAAGTACACTATAGTTTAGTGATATCATATACAAATGGACTCTCCTTGTTTTTTAAAAAATTTCGAAAGAAGATGCATTCCTATATGCAAGATTGTGTAGTAGGTAAAATTATCAAATTAAATAGCTTTTAACTTTGTGCATTAAGTAACTCACCGTCGTTGTGTCCAATGAACCTTCACTCTTCTATCCTTGTATAAGATCGAACTCCTGAAGTGAAGCATATACCGTTGCCTTTCACAATGGTAATAGTACATATTGAACGTATACTGTCGTTCAATGAAATGACAATACGACCATAATGGTAGCGCATAATAATTTTGGAGAATACTTAAATACTGTATTCCTTGTATTACATAAACAATTAAGAGCATACCCTTTACAATATTCACGGGCACATCCAATACGGCATACGAAGAAACTATCACGTTGTGAACACCTAAAACAAGAAATTTCTTAGTTTCACTGATTGATACGGTTAATGTGCAACAATGAAGGTGGAGAATGGTTATAAGAATAAAGCAATTATGCGAGTAACATAACAGCATGAGCTTCCAAATAGCAATATAGTATAACTAAAAGCCAATCTGCTTCTAAAACTATCCCATTATAACGATGAGATTCATTGAAACATTTCTAATATTACTCACCTCAATATGACCAGTTGGGCTCGAATTCAAACGTCCATGGGACGGAGCAGAGCCTGTAAAAGATATATTAAGAATAAATACGTTGACATTAGTGGTACATTATAATGCGCGACTAGCATAAACTCTGTTATGACTAGTTATTAGACGACTAGCATAAGTGCACCTTACTACATATAATCATTAAACATGAAAACCTTTGACTAGTTATGAAATGTATGACTAGTTTCAATTCCACTAGCAAAAGAGAGCATTAGAATATGCAGAAACATTACACAAGAATCATTTGTTGAAGATAAGGGGCTGTTAATAATACAATGAATGTAGCAAATCGAATAGCGATATCGATGGTTTAGGTATG
>MU870295.1:0-2500 GCA_036418205.1 Ostertagia ostertagi | reverse complement strand
CATAATTAAAATAAAGAAATGATAACCATACTCATTGGTAATGAATATGAAAAAGAATTTATCTTAGCTAGTATTGTCAAATGTATTTATAGAAATAAGTATATTAGTTACAAATTTTCTTTGAATGATGATTTTAAAAAAATTGAAAGGATGGTTCATGAGTGGATTACTTGAACAAATTTAGGAGTTCTCACATTTATCATTCCTATTATATACACTGTGAAACTTTGGAGTTTACAAGTAACTTATTTATATAACATAGTTTTTCTGGTTGTTCATCGAAATCTTGTGTTAAATTTCAACTACAGACAAACTATGCTCTAATTTGATTGAATCTGCTGAGTATCAGTCTACAGTATACCTTAGCAATTTCTTCTCTTTTTTAGGATTATAGGTATTAACCTATCTATTGTAAGTAGTGTGTTTTTTTTTGTGTTTGGACCCCCTGGTCAGATATTACTGTTTAATTCTCTCTTATAACCTTCAACAACTAGACTAATTCTGTCATTCCCAGCCTCACTGAGGAGCCTCCTGGGATTGACGGAATAAAGTGGTTCGTCTGAGTGGAGGCGAAACGAACCACTCTAAACTCTAACGACTCATTTAATACATTTTTTATCCATTTATCATTTTCAAAAATGTAGATACGAATTCGCAGATATACCGGCCCTCCTGTCTTCCGCTTTTTATTCAGCATCCATTCAGACAGATGTGTCTTAAATCATTTTGACGACTACCAGCGCGCGCAACTATGTAGGCCGCCCATTTTCATTACGACTTATGCACCATGTTGCCACACCTATTACATTTATTTTTTGTGCATATGCCTGTTTTCTTCCCACGTTTTTCGTGTTCATTTTATAGGCCATACATCATCACAACCACGAACCATTTGGCCTACAGAATGGGAATACTCTTCATTTTGGAAGAGGTTTCCACCTTACAAAAATGTCGTTCGATTCACATTCTTCTTCTTTTCATTAACTTTGACGCTTAGATGAAAAAAGAGTAATGGAAGTGAAAGTGAACCTATTCACATGGTAATATATATGTTTTTGCTAAAACAACACGTCAAATAATTTGAACTCGCTAAAGCAAAGGTAAGTAAAATTTTCCTTCGGCCACAACATCATTTTTGGATAATTTCTTAAATGTTATTTCCGATGAAAGTAAGAACATCTACATTAGTTAAATACCTATCTGTCGCATCCAACATATCGCCGTCTACTGGCTCAAATAAGCGTATTTGATGTTGATGCGGCGGCGGTGCGCAGAATCGCTCTCGTCCCACACAGCCAAAAAAAAACCAAAACGCGCGATGTTGTCAACGTATTACGACTGTTGGGATCCCTTGAGGTCACATTCCACGTTATGACATGCCAGTCCTGTGCATACTTTGTCCCAAATTCCCTAGCCATCTCAAACTTGACCACACGCACCTCCAAGCGCTTCTCCAGGCAGTGGAGAATTCCATGGTAGACACGCAAACAGACGGACAGCTTCAGCGAGACATAAATGTATAGTAGGATCTTTTTTCCTCAAGTCACGTGCTCAATCGATATTGGCAAGCCTTTCCTGTTGGTTCACAGACGCTTTTCTTATCTTTAGGCTGATCTCTTGACAATGCTTTTATAGGCAAAGGTATGTTGCCGTTCTTGATGCCGTCGAGGACTTCGCCGCCGTATGTAGAGAGAGCAAGAGATATCAGATCGAATTTGTCCTTGTCCGGTTTAATAACCTCTTGCTTGCGGCTCCATCCAATAACTACTCGCAATAACCCCGTCAATAGCCTTCTAAATAACCGTAGGTATTCCGATCGCTATAAATCTATCGGCTTTTGTGCAAGAACAGAGAATTTCTTCGGTAAGTAAAACCCGCGGGGCCAAGAAAAGACGAGCAAAACCCGAAGTGGGCGGTGCTTAGAGGAGCCTCCAAATAAGCACTGCACATCCGATTCAGCCTGGGGTGCAGGAAAGATAAGAATTGAGGCGAAAGGTTAGTGAAGCAGCAACATAATCCAATGAACGCTGAAAATTATCAGAGGTACGCAAGGTTGGTTGAGTTTTAAAATAAGGAGTATTGGTGTCGGGTAGCGGTCGATAATCGTAGCCAAGATCCGCATAGAGAAGAATTGCTTCGATTTTCACGATTCCCAACAAGTCGGTAGTGATGTCAATGCAATTTCATTAGCACTCTAAGGTATTATGTTGGTTTCATAGGGTCGTGTTCTCGTACAATGGCGACATGGAACACGTACGCTTTCTTGGTCCTCATGTCAAAATTACTCGATGGGCTCCACAAAAGGAGATTCTCGCCCATAACAAGACCGTAGCATTTCTTCAGCCATGGAGGATTGAAGAGGTTAGTGTCAAATTGTATTCAAAAGTAATGAACAGGCTTCGCGCGATTAGTCTTCGCTGAGAACCCACCATTCACAGACACGCTCTTGTACGCATTCACGATCAAATAGAGAACACAGGGGTCCCCTTCAAAAAGCGAG
>MU870293.1:0-21957 GCA_036418205.1 Ostertagia ostertagi | reverse complement strand
ACTACGAACTGCACTCCTAATAGACTCTTCCACGTAGGTTTTCTTTTGCAACAATCGAATGTTGTCCTAATTCTTCCATCGGGCGACATTTCAGGCTGAAACAGACGACGTAGTAGTCACGGTGAGATTCGAAATGATATCATGGGTCAATACGTGTGGTCGACTTTAGGCATCAGCTCAATGATCAAATAACTTGTATGGAAATCAAGGTGTTCTCAGAAGTGGAAATTCCTTTGGATTTCCTGAAGTTCACAGAGTGAGGGATAAACAGGAGCTGTGAGTTTCGCTGGTTTTCTCATGACGCTCTTGCGCATGTTATGCACTACGATCTCCTCACCTTTTTTCCCAGATACTTCACCTTTGTGATGAGGCTCAGGTATTTTCGGATCTTAAAATCGCCCAGCAACCTTTAAAATGGTGGTGTAATTGTTTTCATACCATCACTCCTTGAAGTTGAAGTAGTAAAATTCATATTCGGTCTGAGTTGTTTAGAACCACAGTTCGTATGCTCGTAATTTTCGCCGTGGTTCCTTTTCCTCAGTTCTACTGGTCTCGTGAATGGAAATCAAGTGCAAGGCGTGGTGTTCGAGCCAAGAACTGCCAAAGAAATGGATTTCTACTGCGAAGATGAGCTGAAAACCTTTAGAGCCGGAGATACATAGTGCCGATCTCGTATAGTCGGCCACAAAATCCTGATATTGTGAAGCTGTCAGCCACTGACTTGTCTCTCAGCGGAGACCCATTTGCCACAATAATGATTTTGTAGTGTGTATGCTCAGCTGTCTACTGTAATGTTTTCTGAGCAGCCTTCTTCAAATAGAACTTTTGTAGACGCTTGTCCAACTGACGCACGTCTTAATATCTGTCTTGAAATTCTTAGTTTTAATCTTCTCTATTAATTCTCACAGATCCTTCCTATTACAATTCTCTTTGTCGCTCTTGTGTGGCGAATAGAGCATTCACGAAAGAAGTCCACTTGGCATACATTTCTGTGCGTAAAGAGAACCCTGATATTGTTTTTTTATCAGTTTTTTTGCTTATGGTTTTTCGCCATCACAAAAATCAAAGTATCAAGCCATTTACGAGAAATCTGCAAGCACTCGTTACCCGGTTTAGGAGCACTGCCGGGAGGGCTTTCGTTGCCTTCTCAACTTCGGTTCTACTATTTTGAGGTTGAAAAAAAACTGGAGACGACGTAAACTCAGCAGCTGCATCGCTGTTTTGATACTGAATCGTACTGCTTTTTCGAAAACGTACGGCTGCGTTTTTTCATTTCGTTACGATTGCTAAACATTGTTATGAGAGTCCTGTTTTCCCACCAGGGATTTCGCGACTGCGGTATAGTATTTGTCTGGGAAAATTTCGCTCGTCATTCTCTCAGGCATTCAACTGAACATTGTGAGCGTGCAAAGCGAATCTTTTTGCGATGAAAACACACGATCTCATAGAAAGTGATTCTCGTCCACTTTGCTTCAAGTTCGGGAACCCAAATATTACTTACAAGTCAGTGTGTTAGTTATTAACCTTACAGTTGATTGTCACTCTCGCACATGGTCTGGAAACAAATAAACATATATAAGAGTGTCAAATTGTCACCTGGTTGGGAGAGTCTGTATAGAGAATGCGTTTGGGCTGGCTGTTGTCCGTGATGTAAGGCTGCAAACAAAGGACCTTCTTCAAAGTTAAGCCCAGCATTAATCACACTATGCTAGTAATAATCGATGAAACCACTATAGTAATTAAGACGCATTCTTGTTCTACTAAATGTAACGTGCAGCTTACTGCACCTACTACAACAGCAGATATATATACACGCACGTGGTTCGCGATACCGAGCTGACGAGGTGTCGAGGTACATAGACATTAAGCCCTCCGAAACGCTGGGTAAAAGCGCCTTGCAAGTAAAGTTGGTGTATGCCAAAGTATTTAACATTAATGATTGAAGAAATGTAGCAGCTTCAGGCGGAGCGGATTACAGCAAGCCTGCATTGAGCTCGACAGTGATGCCGTGAAGTCATATTTTGAAGAGGTGGAGGCAGTGAAAAAGGGCTACTTCTGCTTAGCGGAACATCTTTAGGAATATTTTGCCATAAAACTTCATTACATAGGCGCCTGTGCGACAAAACTTCGTGATGTGCGGCATCGGCAAGTGTTCTTTATTTGGCCGCCTGTAACTCTGTGTACTGACACGAGTTTTGGTTCGGGGGATCCGACGCTTCGCCGGCCATCACAGCGGAGGTCTAGGTGGATGTGCGCAAATGAAAGGCGTTAGGTTAGGTTCATTGGCAACATTGAGTTGCTCTTAAATGCGTTAGCTGACCGTTCACTAGCTGGGCCCATCTTGCAGAAGTTCACGTTTGATACGCGCAGTGGAGTGTGATGTCTGTGTGTTTGTGATGTGTGTCTGTGAAACAATCACCACGCATGGAGAAAAAAACCACTGCCTCACTGATGCTGGGACGCGCGCCATGGATAGCGTGAAATTAGCGTGTTAGCGCCTATTATGAAATCTTATCAGCCGTTACCACTTTCTGTCCTTACCATACTTGTTCTCGTCCTACCCCCTACACCTTACTTAGGACACAACGCTCCACATTTAGAGTGAATCGCGTTATGAATCTCGTGACAAATAGATGCACACACATACACACGCACAGACATACTTAGCAAATTATCTACTTTTATATATAAAGCGTCAAGTCTGTCTGTCTGTCCGTGTGGGTCACGAAATCCATAGCGCGCTTCCCTGCAGCGATGGAGCGCTATATTTGGAATATGATATAGGGGTGATTAGGGAACTTATTTGGTCAGAACGTGATGACTGTTGATAAGATCTGATAAGAGGCGCTCAAAAGCAGATTTCACGGAATGCCCATAGTCCCATGGGTCTCCTAGCAGCAACGACGAAAAGGCTGAATCGCTCGAAAAGGCGCGCCACATAGCACAGGCGAACGGCTATCCCACACCAGGAATTTCTTTGAGACACAGGCGATGGTGGTCTCGACTGGCCGTCGACAGACCAATATACCCTTTTGCATTCCGTTCATTTCCGACGAATTGAGTGCGGCCATACGCTCATGTGTGAGAAAGGCTGACCTCCAAGAATGGGTGAGGGTGCTGGACATTCCATCCACAAATCTGAAAGGACAATTGGTCCGAAATCGCCTATATGATCGTGTTTGTCTGACCCCTTCCTGTGTCATATGTCCATTCGGCAGGGACGGTGATTGTATGACGTCAGGCGTAGTATACCTTGTTTCATGCCTCTCTTGCAAAGAGGAGTACATCAGAGAAACGGGCAGACCTCTCTGCGTTAGGATAAAAGAACACCTGGATGGCATGAGAAGGTCTCAAGTTACTACTCCCCTGGGAGAGCATAGGGTTCAAAGTCATGCGGGCACTTATCCTGAGGTGGCAGTTACGATATTGTCGCGCGAGTCCGACATTGCGGCGCGGCGAACCTTGGAGGCCTTCTGGATCAACGCCAAGACCCCTAGGATCAATAGGAGGGAAGAGTGTGTTGCGGTGACTACAGAGCTGGCTTTGCGGCCTTGTGTGGCTTTTGAACTAAATTATCGATCCCCGCGGGGTCTTCCTGACGAGGGCGCGTCGGGGGCTACTGCATAGTAATCAATAATAAGGGTTAGGTGGTTTTCAGCGCGCGCACTAGACCTCTATGTGTCGTTTGAGTGATTTGATCTACATGACAACCGCTCCGTGAGGTTCCTAAGACAATATGACCTAGGCTTCACTATTTCAGGTCCACATTATCCACTCGGGGTGGCAAGGTGGAGCCTCTCTAGCCAGCATCTCTAAGGTTGTTCTCATCTCCGCTCCATTGACATTGTTTTAGTAATATTAATCGAACCTCGTTGAATGAATGTTGTAGGTTGACAATAGTGTTTGGACGGTAGTTTCCTAATAGTTTTCCGACTTTGTCCAGGCTCTAAGAGGTGAAAGCAGCCTGGACGTGCGGCCAATTACCGCTTAGTTAACAATCTTGGTTCGGAAGGCTTAGCAGATACTAAACATTCCTATTTTGAGACGCGAATTTTAGTCGAATTCTTTTTTTGGTATCCCAAGTTCTTTACACTTAGCAAAATTTCTCGATGACTCCCCTGCAGAGGAGTATCGTTGCGCCCCTCTTGAATTTGGTTGACTATATTGTCATCATTACATGAAGGAGCCGTGCTATTACTCGACTTTGCCATCTCGTTATTTTTTTGCCTACCTGCTTCGCTAAGGGTGATCCGGGACTTTAGTAACCGGCCCATAGAGCTGGGAGCAAAGGTGATTAAATCATTGACGTCAAGCGGCGAATAATATAAAGGTCGTAAACAGGGAGATGTTGCAACGGTGACTTTTCTAAATTCAGGCCAAATTGTAATCGGCCCGTGGACCTTGATCCGATGTTGCAGAGTCTAAGAGCGCGACCTTTGCCACGCACACACCTCGTTTTCTGTTTAACGCGTGAAGGTAATGTAGAGAGCAAGATAATCTGTGTACTGTTTGCATCCAACTGCATATCATCGCAGAGTGCTGATGTCCCTGACGATACCAGCCGAACCGCTGCGTAAATTACTGGTGAAGGGCCACCAACGCATAGAGCAAGAACCGGACACGAGAGGAAATACTCCTTTGTTCACTGCACTCTGCACCTTATACATTTTTGCGGCAGGTAAGTGTATCAATCTTATCGATACTTCAGTAGCGCTCTACCCGACCAGTACCTTTTCCCACGCTACCGACGGCGCTCCTTCTTCTCCGCTCTTCGCTCCACAATCAGTAGGTAGGCAAGAGACAGGGTAGAAGGCACCGAAAGCACTTTGGGGGACATTTTAGTGCCCGTTAGCGCGGCTCTCTGCGTCTCTAGTTGCGCGCCATGCTTTTCCCTTTTTGTTTTCAAACCTTCCGGTTCCTCTCTGTTTCAAGCAGTCCTTTGTGAAATGAGTGGCGAGACCTTCGCCTCTGTCGAGACCAACCAAAGCACCGCTGTTCCCAACGCTTTTCCGCCGCGACGGAGTGAGCTTAATGGTGAGATTCCCTGTAGGCCACTTTACTGCTGTTCCAAGTTTTTTAGCCTGTGTAAGATTTCGCGAATAAGCGATTCGTAGGTCTGACACCGCCCATTGTCTTTTATGGTTAGTGAGACTGCGTTTCTTTAACTACTCGTCTAGGAACACATTTAGTCTTTGTGGGCGTCCTCGCAGTATACTACGATGAAGATACGTAGCAGTTGTGCTCCAATGCATAGATTCTGCGTAGTCATAAAGGCTACGAACATACGATGAATAAATGGCCCAACCATTTGTTTTGTAGAATTGTATGTACGGTGTGCGATGAAAAAGTGCTGTAGTTATCTTGGTGATTTCATGATAGTGGAGTGATTTTGACGTTTCTCATTTGTTTTTCCGCTACAACTTCACAGTCTACTATGTTTGTGCTGTGATTTGTTATATGCATCTCTTATCCTCATATTCTTTGTATCATAAATTCCACGTTTTGCATTAGTACTCGTCCAGCTCGCAAATTTACAGTTACAGGGATTGATGGATTGTACGGCGGAAGTGAAGGACCTGATCGCTAACACATCGTTTCGTGTCATTCTTGGTCTACAAGCAATTGCCTGTTTAATAGCAGCCATAATCGGAAGTATTGTGATCAAAAAATGCAGCGACCTCTATTTCCATGTAAACTGTAGGGT
The DNA here is from genome assembly GCA_036418205.1 of Ostertagia ostertagi. Classification (NCBI taxonomy): domain Eukaryota; kingdom Metazoa; phylum Nematoda; class Chromadorea; order Rhabditida; family Trichostrongylidae; genus Ostertagia; species Ostertagia ostertagi. The sequence continues at coordinate 16,253 of MU870293.1, read as the reverse complement.
AAGTAGCTTGATTGCTGAAGTGATGCTGAAAGAAACCATATGGTGTACAACAGGCAGCCTGATAATATTTGGCATAACTCTTTAACGCAACCCACGATATTCTTCCTTCCAGATTCTCATTATTATGATGTTACTGCTTTATATTATACACTCCATTTTTATAGGCGTTCTACAGGCAAGTATCTCATTTTGGTTACAGTAAGAGCATTAGTTTCATAACAACGAAGAGAGGCTTAGCATTTATTGGAACAAAGAAGAAATGCTTCAAGTATCAAAGTTCAGAAATTCAGTCTTGTCATCTGGAACAGGTCACGATAATGTATACATATTCTATCTTCCGTAAGAAATTTAATCGGTGCAGTGTCTCCAACATTTTCTTATTTTTTTTTGAGTAGTCGGTCTTTAACTTTGAAAGTGAGACTAGAGGACTTTCTGATAGCAATGCTTACATGTTCCTCACGTAAAAACTGGTGAATGTATCATGGGCCAGACCATGAACCCTGCAATTTTAGTTAACCTTGAAAGACTTGCAAAAAAGTGAAACTCGCGCAACAGATTCTACGTTTTGTCGAACTAAAAACCAGTTTGCGAACGTTAAAAAACGAGCCCTCAATACTCTAGTCTTCTGAGGGAGAAACAGCCGGAGGAGACTTACAATATTTTTATAAATTCTTAGCTGCCTTTTACGGAACAACTAAAACGAATGTGTAGCCCCATTTAACGGTTGTCAAGAATTTGAACTGGTGAGCTTTCTGCATATAAAAAGGCAAGAATTGGCACAAAATAAGCGGCCTTTTGTGCCGCAGGTTTTAAGAGGCCTGAAGCGCTCTCACTCTCGCAAGCTACCAGAATATTGAAGCCCCCGTTAATAGTGAGCGCTTCAAAGGCGTCGAAAACCCACATGGCGCACGTGCAGAACCCTTGGCATCTTTGAAGTTTCGGAGGAGTTCTGGGATCAAGGTGCCAACGTGTTTGCCTGAATTTTGCCGACGGAGAAAAGGGTCAGCAGCTCAGGAAATCTTTGATCCACGCCAGTTGTCAACAACGATCAATGATAGTCTCTCTATATGCCTTCTTACGCAGATCCGTTGAAGAGAAAATGGCAAATTTAAATCCCTAAGTAGTCCTTCATACTTTCGGTGGACAAGCTGGATTGCGTCGTGTTACTTTTTTTGAGCGGCACTCACTTTGGTCACAAAACGCTTGAGATCTAAACCAGATATTTCATAGATAATATGTAGCCAAACGTCAACCTAGGACACTTATTTTGGGACCCTTAACACAGGTGAAAAATGGCTCTAAGTAGAAAAAAGGCTCAAAACCTGTGTGCAGCGCCAATTCTCATAGAGAAGGCCTCCGCTCACTCATTAGAATGAACAAAAAAATCCAGGATCGTTAACGGGGAGAAGCGAGGTCAGCCTGTGGAAGCGGTGCTTGCATGGCTGTGGCTTCTTTTGGATCAAGAATTGGAAGAACGGACACAGGAAGCTGCTCGCTACAGTACCCACCCTGAAGGATTTGTTAACATATTCTAATCCTGGATTGTGCCCAAGAGAATTAATTTTTGATAGTACGCGATTGTATTAGTACGTTGCTTTTGTCCAGAAAAGAATTATCACAGTAAATTTGACAGCCAATTACAGGGTGGCTGAAAATTATAGGGACGTGCATATTTGTTCGAATGTTAAAGAGCCCAAGTTGGAACTCCAGTTGCAAGCCAACTTACGGCAAGGATGCGAGTGGCAGGCCTATGCGATCATTTTGGACAAAAAGACGCGCTTAGGCTGGTCCTCGCAATGGCCTTTCATGAACGTCCAGCGACAAAATCGAGGCAGTGCGCCACAGGATAGCGAACGGTCATGTCGTCCACGCTCTTCTGAAGCCGTAACCTAGGATCCTCTAGAATCTTTAGGCTTTTGCTCTCTAACTTCCCATACAGAGGGAGTATATAAAGGGTGGAAGTTCGCGGAAAAATAATGCTTCATGAGTCTAGAAAAACATAACGTAGACAACATCGTCTTTTACAGACTCGAGACTTTGAAGGTTTTGCATTGACAAACACAAATGGAGCTTTAGCTTCACTTTTGAAGTGGTACTTTCGTTTTCAACAACCACACTCTCAAGAGAGAGTCTATCGTGAACCAAACATTATTGTCAAAAACTTGCTCCTACCTTTTAAAATAAACTGGGTAAGATTTTTATGATCCCGAAGAACATGCGAAACATTCCCGTTATTACAAGTCGGTGAAGAGAAGCAGCGCACCTCGAGCTTCGCGGCAGGACTTTATGCCTTTACCAATCGATTCTATTCAGAATACGCTCCAGTTCAAACCAGAAAACGATTGAGAGGCTCCAAGCGGTCAATTAGGCGTTCACTTTCTAAATCTTTTGTACGGATTGGACGGCGAATACTGAAAATCAGAAGCCGGTGTGACTCAGCTTAGATACATGGTTGTAACGTGCATCCTAGTCTGGGTGATTGCCCTAATCCTAAGCTGTGCACCAATTCTCGACCCGTTCCATTTTTACCAATTGCAGAGAGGGTGGACTTGAACACTGAAGAACAGCCGAAGATAATTCGAACAAGATATTAAAAGGCGAATATCAAGTGCGCTCTGCGAGCGCGGTCGCAAACTGCGGCAGAGCGGCCTTGGACAGACGTTTGATAATGGAGCCCACGCTTAAGAGATCTTCATTAGCGAGGGTTCAAATGTACTTTGGGACCGGTATTTGTTGACTTCTTACACAGCCCTGCAAAAGCTTCCAGATAGTTTGAAAAAAAAAAACACTCCACGGCCACTCCAGTCCAGCACGGCGCCCAAAAGCCGGCGTCCTGATGCTTCCAGGCCACACTGTTTTCGGCGTAAGTTTTTGGCTTGTCAAACAACAATGATTAGTTAAGCATGAAGATTATTTTAACCGACACCTTCTTCAGCAATTTCAGTAAGTCTAGTATTTGTTGCCACAGTAATCCGGCTGACGTCCTCGCCACCAGCGTTCTGCCTTCGCTGTAAGATTCCCTGCCCTATCGTGTTGTACGAGTCCTTCACAATCTTACAGAGTGAGAAATATTTTTTGTCATTATGCGAAGGGAGTAGGCCAGCTCGGTGACAGGTCACGAGGGATCACCGCGCAGAAAGTGCGTTTTGAATTCGGAAACAGATCTTTGCCAAAAATGTTTGCATGTCGGGACTGGAAAAGAAATATGGGGCATCAGCCACGATTCGCAAAGGGAATAATACTCATTCCAAATCCAATTCGAAAATTATGCTGAAAGAATACGTTGCTCGCATTGTTTATAGACGGCTCCCCTTCAGTTTCCCTGTTGGCTCTCTTAGCCAGAGTCGTATGCGTTGCGACAAGTCGCACGCACGTGAAGAAATCCTCAACGCACGCTGGTGTTGGCTGAGGGACGCAGACGGCCTCGAAGCATGCGGAGTGTTGAAATGTGGTAGCGCGACACAGAGAACGTTTTCTATCGGGCGGAAACTTTGGCAAACGTGTGCCGTGGAAAACTGCGCAACGCCAGGGTTACTCTGCCTCTTAGCTCATTGTTTCCTCTTATAGTGTCCATAGGAGTTGTAGCCGCTTCATATCAGTCGCGCTTGCTTCCGATTGATAAGTGCTGTTTGGTCCCTTAACACTCGCAGGCGCACACTATACCAAGCACGGTAACACGGATGTTGAGAGCAGACTGCTCGTGAGATCATTCTTACCTAAGGGCTCCGTGAAATGCGCGCGAAGTATCGCGTTCAAGCTTCCTACTTTGTTTCGCTAAATTATGAAGGAAGTGCATAATTTTGCTGCAAGGGGAGCTTGCCAAGATTCACTCATTCGAATGAATAAGTCTTGATACGCAGCGCGTGAGCACTATCGGCGTGAAGTCGCATATTAATCCCTACTGTATACTAATGCGCTATGTCTGTCTGGTGTGGTGTCACGGTTCTGTCTGTCAACCGAAAAAATCCCTAAGCCTCTAGGAAACTGCCTGGAGGGACCGCTTCAAGTGCTGGGAATGGGTGGGGCCAGCCTTTCTCGAGGTAACAAAACACACATCAGCGAAGACGTCGGAGCCCCCCCACCCACCAGTGGGCGGGGCGTCTGTTATTGAAATGAAGTATACTGACGGACGCAAGTTTCAATTTCATGGGATAAACGACCTCAAACTAGGCAAAAAAGTGGGAAATTTAGAAGTACCACTTTTTTACAATACCAATAATGGTTGATTTCCTGACATGTGAGAGAAAATTTTTTCTGTTATCTCATTAAGTGGGGTCGAACAAAAGTAGCCTAGTGTTCCGTTTCCAACGTGCCCTTTAGAGCGGGAAACTTAGACACGAACGCTTGGGTCTCTTAGGTGCTCATCAGTTAAAGGGGAAGGCAGGAAGCTGGTGGTCTTGAGGTGTATCTTAAGCTAATTATTTTAGATGTATATGAAGGTTTTTATATTAAATGACTTACACTTGTGTTTCTTTATCCCTGCTGCTGAACTTTGTGTGCCATTGGGAAAGTTCACACGAAAATGGGAGCCCCACCCACGGTGGGCAGGCGTTCTCCCAAACAAGCCAGTGCTTTTAATTGGGAAAAAAATTCATTACTCGGATTTTGGGAGTGATTCTATAGTTCAAAGGAGAAGTCGGGTGTAGTGGGACCAATGTCTTAAGGTGCATCCACCCGCCCCAATGGGGGGCGTGCCTCTGAAGTGCACAGCGGTTTTTTTTCTACAAGCCGCCTCATAATTCGGGGCCGTTGAAGTCGTTAGGCAGTCGGAAAAGGTGGCATAGAGGTAGTGAAGGAAGTGCGAGTTCAACTGTCGCCGGGGGAGCGGGGCTTGGCCAAGTGGGTGGAGTTTGCGACGAATAATGTCATAAACTCATCCCCAAAGAAGGGTCCGCCCAGACGGGAAAAAGTGGATTTAGAGGTGGGTGCGAGGAGTGGGCAAGGTCCGTTTCTTTTTTTTTTCGCCGGTGGGCGGGCATGACCAAAAGGTTGGCGGAGCTTTATTGAGGTTCGTCAATCGCGCAAGAAAATGTTTCAAACAGCTATTTGTGGGTTGGCAGGTACGTTGGAAGTAGAAAACGGTGGGGGGGGTGTCACGGTTGGATATTACAGAGTGAAGAGAGCACAGAGCTGAGAAAGTGGGGGGGTAAACGGTTGGCGAAAGAATGGGGCTCAAATGGCGTTTTGTGAGGCGTCAAAGAATTTGCCCCGGAGTGTTCACGAGGGTGAACCCTTATAAAAATATTTCGATGCGGTTGGTGATAATTACGTTAGCGTTTTTTTGGTTTAAAATTCATCAGTACAAGGAGAAACCCCAAAAACTCGCCACAGCCTTTTGAAAGTGCTTCTTTCGCTCAACAAAACTTACTCCGTCATTTCCTCAAACGTTATATTTGTACTCGTACAATATTCTTTTAAGTTGGGAAATCAGACGGCAGAATCGGCCATTGCAACAGCTGTTATTTCAGTTCATATGAAAGGAAAAATACCGTCAAAACAAAAACGTTCTTTAGAACCATCTATTCTATTCCAACTTCGGTTCATTCGAACTCGGTCCCGCCGGTTCTCTCTCCGAGAGAACGCCCCCCGGTTCGCCAATAGGAACTGGGGCCGGATCTATTAATCAATATCAGTTTGGGTTTTGACGGTCGAGGATAGCGAACTAGGTTACCGTTGCCACTGAAAGTCAGTCTTATCCAATGCAAACGAAAAGTGAATAGCCCAGTATGGGAATATGTGCATTGCCAGTTCGATTTTGCTTCTTGCAATTTAACCAACGACTTCTATTCTCATTTCCAGGGAGCGATGTACGAAATTTTCAGTGATTCAATTCAGAACAGCTTCTAATGATCATTACTGTGGAGTCCACTAAGCCTATGACAAGAAGACGTGGTCATCTGTCCACATCATAGCTTATTAAAAAAAATTTTTTTTCGTGCAATGTAATATAAAAAAAAGTCTCTGAATGGTACGGATTTGGCGCTAGCCCCAAATAGTTACACTCTTTCAATGCTGTTTGCACTCATTGGCGGCCTAATGCTGACCCTTCCATGCCTAGTGCCGCTTCCGCGGATTTATTATTTCATCGATTACGAGCTTAGCACGCAAACTGAGTTAATGCCTTCGAGATAAGCCCAGCCAGCGCCTGGGGGTGTTCGTGTTTCAGATCAAAGAGGTGCTCCTGCACCGCCCCTGTTGCGTTCGCCTCGCAGTAGGATTATATCTTCAGGCTTTTTAGCAATTTGGTGCCCCACTCTTGCCCCGTGTTTCTCTGTTGATCAGTCGTTAACGGTCCACCAGTATTTGGCGTCGTGCTTAGCTTTTGTCCATTCCTAAACCACTAAATCGAATCTTCGTCAATCAATCTGGTGCCATGCCCGGGTTCATTTAGACATGTATTTACTATTATTGCAATTGACCTGTAAATAAATAAATAAATAAATCCATTGCTTCTTTCGAACCTCTTTCAACCAACCCTTAAATATTTGCACTGAATTTAAAGACCGTACAAATTTGTTTTTTCGGTACAAATGTGCCGAAAATGAAGACTTTGCGAGCAGCCCCGAGCCAACTTCTTTTTTTTCCAATTCAAATCCAGTTAGACTTTTTCGCAAAATAGCATTTAAAGGCGGTAATTAATTTTGCCAAAGTGAATTCCCCCCGCCTGAATTTTTAATTTGTTAATTTCACCAAAATTGGGCACAAAAGAAGCGACGAGACCTACGGTTAGAAAAGAGGTTATAAAAATTCCCCAGGAAAGCCCGTATTGGGGCAGGGTCAACCGTTCGCTTGACAAGTCAACGAGGGGGTGGTGGGTCGTAGTGGGGGGCGGAAAAGAAGGGGGGAGTGCGGCTTTGCGACGGTAACCTCAAAGTATACACGTTAGCGAAGGGATTTTTTTTGTCAGGGAAAACGGGGCGGATTAGGTTGCAGGCCTGAATTTCGGTTTGAGTGTGAAACGAAAATTTCCCGTTATCCATTCGATATAGATACCCCTTGGAAGGGGGTGTGCGCGAGTATGGCTGTGTCGACTGGTCTCAGAACCAAGCACTACTATAGACCGTCCCTTGATTGGCGAGTGGCAGGCGCAGGGTGATGGAGGATGGTCGTGATGGTTAACCCTGAGGGGGATCGTAATCAAGGCCTTCTAGAGGGGAGGGGGGATTCGTAAATGGGCTCAAATGGTACTCGAAAGTTGACGCGTTTACCTTGTGTATAGGGCGTTTTTTGTAGAAATATGCCCGGGTCATTCTTGTTGTCCGTGCCGTGAAACAATTCCCTTCCCTCTCCGCTCAACCACCATTATACGACCTTTTGCCTAGGAACAGAGCTTTACAAAGGTGTGAATGTGTCAAGTAGTTCTCAGCAAAGAAAACTATAGAAACATCCGTGATAGTGAGAATGATGCTGGAGAGCTGACAGAATCCTGTCAGATGCCTCATACTTCACCCCCCATGCCGCCCGCCAAGCCTCATGCTCTACTATTGCAACGACCCGCCCTCCTTAGCGTTTTATCTCCGAAGCAAAAATTACAAAACATGTCGTGCGGACATATGCGAATTTTAGGGCGAGCGGACAGACAAACAAACTCTGCGTTTGGGTAATATGTAGCTACGATGTGAAGGAACAATGGGGAGGTGAGTTACAAATAAATTGTAGGGTGATCTGAGAAACTCGAGCGTTTACTTCTTGGCCCTTCCAGGGACACTGTGCTGCCGACAACACGAAGGACACCATTTTTCCTGGCCAGTCAGTAAAGTCAGTAATGAAACAGAAGTCAAAGGCTTAGGGATATCTCGCCTAGAGCCTTCGCCTTAGTATGTTTACATGTGCGGTAATAGACTTAGCCCTTTTAGCTAACGGAATGCTCAATTGGGCAGTCTGGCCATTCGTAATTGAGGGTGTAGTTCCGCCGTACTCGCCTTGCCGACGCTGAGCTTGAAATTCCGTTCTCCGGTATTCCTGCGGAGCGCCTTCTCTGGAAAAGCAAAGTACCGGGAGGGATTCTTCTCCACTGTCATCTTTACTCACTATAGCCGCCTCTACATCTCTGCATCCGCTTGCCTCGCTCAGCGTTGAGCCGGTAAGCGGAGTTCTGCCTGCGCGGGCACGTTTTTGGTGGTTGTGAGGTCAGATGTTCAAATCCTTGCGCATGAAAAAACTTTTGCATTTTTTTAGGTCGCTCCACATCACGAACCCAAAATGTGTTCATATTTGGATATTTGTCGATTCTTGCGTCCCCTTACACATCTGGAGAGAAGACTTTGGAATCTCTTCTCGTGCCTCATTTTTCTTCAGTTCTCCATTAGGAATGAACTGTTTGACATACAAAAGACTACGCAAAATTAACAATATTAAAAGTTGTATTCGCAGCTATACCGGAGCAACAATATGATAGTCTCTAAACAAAATGAATCAAAACAAAACAAGAATGTAAAAGGGAGAAGCAAATACAACAACATAATCAAATATAAACACATTTTGGATTCGTTTGAGGAGCCCTGAAAATGCAAAAATCTTCAGTGCCCAAGGATTTGAACATCTGACCTCACCAATATGAAGCAAACGCGCTTTCCACTGCACCACCAGTCCCGCAGGCAGAACTCCTTACCGGCTAACCTGAGCGAGGCAAGTGGGATGCGAGGATGTAGAGGGCGCCGTAGTGAGAAAGCCACAGTGAGAAGAATCCCTCGTAACTCCTATCAGAGAATCGTTCCGGAGATACCGAGAACGGATTTGAGCTCAGCGTCGCAAGACGAGTATAGCAGACCACACCTCATTACAAATGGCCGGACTGACCAATTGAGCATTCCTCGTAAGCTCGAAATAAGGAATGAACTAGATTTTCGCACTTATTGGACAGGCGCTGAAGTTATTACAAAGTCGTTTCCTTGCATTGCAACAAAGAATTGTGGGGGGAGGGGTACCTACAGTAACCTTGGTCTAGATTTTTTGCTTTGAGAATGTCTACCATTCTCCAAAAACTGTTCTACTCTGAGAAGGTAGTGTGTCCTCTCAAAAAGGTAGAATAAATATCAAAATCATGAAACATTTCAGACAGCTATGGTTGTTGAACGGGCCGTAGCATTATGGAAACGCAAGGAGTATGAGAAATATGGATGTGGACTTGGCGTTTCATTATCTGCAATTTGTGTGAGGACCTTGAAATATTACGGGTCCGAAATGGCCCTATGGCAACCTTAGTGAAATATAAATGCACAAGCGCAATTAATCTGATGTCCATCCTGGATGAAATCTTTATTGGAAAGTGTAGACACTCGCCCGAGGAGACGGTGACGGGCACCAACGCGGCGGTGGTCACACTATATAGTGTGTGGCAAGTGGCGATTTGGGCAACGGAAATTCTCATGGACCAAAACTTGGGAGACCGTAACAGTAGGCCGTTGTTAGAATTCGTTGCCGTTGATCTTCATTTTTACGTACCTTTATTACATAGCAGCCTTAACTTACTATCTCATCGCATATTATCTTTCATTAGGTTCTTGACCTAAGATACCTGATGAATAAAAGGACTTAATAACGTAAAGGATGGCCTCGACCTCTCCAGCACATTATCGACGGAAAGAGGGTGAAATTTTTCTGGAACCGGTCGGTCTCTCTTCGGTGTCTCGGTTTCAGCGGAAGCACTATTTTGCATCTCCACTTCCGTACTCCTAGGCATCAGAGTAACGCGAGTGCTGCTAATTGAGGTCTTGGTTAGGCTTCCAACGAGCCTCGTTCAACACTTGAAGGCTTCGTTTTCTAAAAGTTGCATGCTCGCATGGTTCCAATCAATGCTAAGCACGAGTTCAACAATGCTGCAAGGATTACTAACCAGGATCGGAATACGAGCTGTTATCTATCACTACGCAGTGTGTGTGTTGTCGGTGGGAAACCTTTTCACTTGAGCCAAGCAAGGTTGAAACGCGTATTTTGAATGCATGTGCTCGCATTATCGCTTTGTACAACTGCGGCGGCACTAACTCTCTTCTTTTTGTAATCTGACTCTTTATTTCCCGGTCTACTGTCATATTCTTTGGCGCGCTTGGTTGTGGCTAAATATGGATTGCGACTGACAGTATACTGTTCTGCCCACTAGTGAGACAGAAGCTGACGAATCACCATTTAGTACTTGCTACTTTCTTTGTGGGGCTATGATTTTGCGGTATCTTTGCCGGGCGAATTAGGTCGTTCGTTTTGACCAAGGCATTTTCAGGTGTTTTTTGCTGCGAAGTATAAGGTAGCCGACATGCCCACCACGTATGGCGGAAAAAAAACGTTGTTAAAGGTTCTTTCCATTCAGGGGATGGGCCGGTGAATCGTGTCGTCGTGACTTGGATTTTAATAGTACCCGATGGTTGGCCGCAATGCGTTGTGGCTGCGACTAGAAGAGAAGTACGAGCCGTCTCAGGCCTGTGTCGGAGCGAAGATGCTGCGGGTGCCGCGGACAGCGGGAGTCACGCGACTAGACGCTGCATTCGGAAACGATCAGTCATCGAACGAGCGCGATTTTGGTGGTCAATCGCCGACAGAGATGGCGCGAGGCCCGTTCTTCGATGGTACGGTCAATGTTCTTTCGTGCAAAAAGATGACAGTGTCGCGTAGTCGTTCAGCCTTGACGTTGTGCCGGGAAAAAACGGGTGGCCTAATAGGGGGACGGGCCGGGCGAAAATGCGCGCTACAAAGCGGCCCCGTGGGGCCACGGCACTCTTATAAACTCGCCTTTGCCCCACATCCCCAACTGCACTCAATTCTGATGAGTTCATGGTTTAAACAATACCCCCCCGGACCAAAGTCCATTTCAAATCGGGGAAAGGTGGCGCAGTCAGTTATTTTTCAAGGGGAATGGGGCGGGGGGGGGGAACCCGCCGCCCAACACCAGGTGCGGGGAAAAGGTTTTTGCGAGTATATGTTTAGTTGGGTAGCGGAAGCGAGATTAGGTTAAAATGATTTTTTGATATAGGGGTTGCAGCGCAGGAGAGGGGGATATTTTAGATTGTTGTTCATAGTTGATCCACTTTTTCGTTTGTTGGGGGGAGAATTCGAAAACTTAGTGCAAGTTCAATGGGTCTTTTTTTAACAACTGTTTTTTGGGGAACTTAAAATACCCCATTGGAAGTTTCTTGGGTAAATTTTTGATCTAGAAATGCTGAACAGCTTGAGTGCAAACAGATTTTGCCACATAACGGGGGAGGGGGACGCGACCTTTTCCCCAAAAACTTTTTCGGGTTCGGGCGTGGGCGGACGGAGGTTGACTATCGCTGCACCAAAATTCATCATTTTTTCTGACATATTTTGCGCTTGTATACTTTTCCACAATTTAGAGAGTGCAACGGGCGTCCAGTTGCTCCATCGTGTATCATTTTTCCGCACCATAGACTTGGGCGGCTAGGCTTCTCTGACGTGCGCAGCTGCTCGAGATTACTATTGCAATGCGATAGTGGTGTGTACAGTTTGGAAGAGTGTTGGCAGGCTGGTTGGGCCTTTCCCAAAACCACCATAAGATTTCTTAATTTTCCGCGAACTTTTCTACAAAGGTTAGTTATATCGTTTGTTTGTGTTTTGTGAACAATGAAAACAAAAGTATAATGACAAGGAAAATGCTGCAGGACAGACACTTCGTTGCGGCTTGAGATGTTGTCCCTTATAGGTTTGCTGCGATTTATTGCGATGCATACAATATATAACTTACATATATTATAGTGCGTATTCCTTTATCATATTCTGTTCGGAGTTCTAGCGAGTAAACATATATTTTGGTTTGCGATCGTCATATCCGACTTCGCGGTTAAGAGTTATTGTGATTATTATTAGGTACTAGTGAATTGTGATCTTTTTCATTCCATACAGTGGTATAATCATTTGATGGGGGGATGGTTCTCTTGTGTCATTTTCTTTTCAAGAACGGGACAAATAGGAGGTATTTCACACAATGATCAGAGGATGTGGTTTTTTAGTGGGTTAGGAGGGGATTTATTTTCAAAATGTCATATAGAGATAAATTGGACTTGTTGACTTACGTTTCGGAGGGTGAGGTTGTGCTTGGCACGTTTCACTATTTTTGGTTGAGAGCACAAAATCCTCTTTAATTTTCCACCTTGTGCCCCCTGAAGGGGGGGAATTTGCGGGGATAAAGGGCCTTTTGCGCCTTCGATTTTGCCCCTGCCAGGGAAATTCTTATTGGGCCATCAGTAAAGGCGGGCCCTTGGGGGGCAGGCGATTTAGATTAAAAATTGGCAGGGGGCCCCAGTGTGTGGCTAAGGGGCTGCCATCGTGCTTACTTGAGGAAATGGTGCTCGCTCCGTCCGTATTTTCAGGGATGATGGCTGATGGAGAAGGTTCTGGGTGACAAATAGGCTTTTGGTTGCAGCCGAGCATTCTGACGTGTGTCGTGGGCATGTGTGTCCTTTTGCATGTTGCGGTCTATAGAGGGGACTGCGCGACGTAGAATTGTTTTGTATATAGTTTTTCTCTGCTGCGCGGTCGACCACCTCAGGTGTGAGACACCGCGCACGTATCGAGTCACTAGGGTGTGTCTATAGTTCATACGATGAGGTGTTGTGAGCCTGTAGCTTCGCATTCTAATAGTTCATGCGTGGGGAGATGTGCTCGTTAATAACTTCATTTGCATAACTATGGGATATAGTTATAGGTTTAGCACGGGGTTATGATTTTGGGATTTTTCCAGTGGCATCAAAGGTAAGGACACCTTGGAGACGGCCTTCGTATGTATAGTTGTCGCTCATTATATTCTGGGTCGCTATTTCTGTCAGTTGGCGTACTTTTTTTCACATTTTCATTTTTCCTCTTCAGGGCTAGATACATTTTATTAGAAGAATCCGATATATATTTAGCCAGGACGGAACGTTCTCCAAAAGTTGTGTTTGCTTTTCGCGTCGGAGCGGTTTCTCAGAATGTATTTGTATGATTTTCGCTGTATTTTTTTGTATAGATATCTAATCCAACTTCGTTTTTGTTTCTGTTACCGTTGATGGTGAAAGGGAGATTCGGTATACTGGGGCTCTATTGGTGGATGCTTCGATTTGCTTTTTATTATTGCCCATTTTCGTCAGGTTCAATTGGAGTGTGCGTGGGGTGAATATATAGCAATGACCTAACCTTTATTTGGGTCTAAATTTTCAGGGGGTTAGGGTGATAAGGTTCTGTGCGGTGCGTTAGGATTGAGTTTCGGACTTCTCACAAAACAGAAATCCGATTAAGCCCAAGCTGGGTATCGGGTGAAGACACTCTTCTCTCGAGAAGGCCAGAGGATGGGAGACGAAGCTTCGGACAGGTGGGCTTTATGTACAGGGTTTCCTATTGCAGCGTGGGAGTATACAATGGCTAACTACAAGGGGTGGCGTTTTTCAGATAAGAGGCCTGATCACAAAAAACAGAGCGCTTTATTTTGTAGAACTTAAGATGCACAATGAAGGCGCTAGGGCATAAAGGCTCAATTCCTATTAGAGACAATTAATCCTTTGACGATCCAGCAATTGCGCGCTAGTAATCGCTTGGAATACCGCGTAGTTTAGATCGATAGCGAGCAAACTTTCTAGCACTTCAGTCGATCTTTCGCTGCGGATTTTTAAGTCCAGCGAGTGGAGAGAGGCGGCCTTTGCAACTCTAATAGGTCGTTGACCTTCCGAAGGGTTCTCGAGGAAAGGGGTCGCAGTTTACTTGTCGAGAACCAGAGTGTCGCTGTTCAATAACGTGAACTGATTTGAAAGGCGGAATCTGACAGAGGGAGCCGCTTTGAAAGTTAAGCGAGGCTTCCTTTCTGACACGTTTTAGGTTTGCATTGCCACCATATTTCGACGTCGCTTTGGTATCATTTTCGGTTCATATCTCGTCCGTTTTGGGCGGTGCGAGATACATAGTTTTGGCTTTCAACTTTTGAAACCATGAACATTTTATGTTATTCGCTGAAACAACCTTAATATAGCACATTGCATAAGACCCGCAATTCGCTCGATTTCGGCGGGACTATTTTTACATTCTGCTTTTACGACATATCTAACTCTTGGCAGTTGTGGGTGGTATTATAGCTTTTATTTTCCTCGGTCTTGTTCTCTCGTTGTGCGTGGGTAGCCAATGGAAAGATCTTCTATTGGTGCATTCGATGGAGAGTATCGTCCAAAATTTACTAACAGTTACGGAGAACTGCGCCTTGAAGAGACATTTTTAGTCTATGGATCACAATTGTGCCGGGTTTTCTTTAAATTGTCATTTGCGGGCGCTCGTTACGATTGTTAGCTGAAAATTCTGAATTTTGAGGGGTGTTTAACTCCCGGGACCTCAGCGTGAGCAAACAGTCTGTGCAGGCGGACACCAGGATGAGGTCGACAGTATTCCGTAGAAAATATATTCAACGAAAATACGTTTGTTGCTGCGAAATTTCCTTAGCTTATCGTTGTTTCGCAGGATTCGATTTGAAATGGTTAGCGAGATCGTGGTTCGTTGCTCTGTGTGCGGAAAGCAGTACGGACAGTCACTACGCGTTGTTTGAGTGCGACAAGCAGCTATATAACGCCTCTCGGAGATCAGAGGCGATGGAACGAAAAAACACAATCATGTGTCGTTTTTAAGATGCTTGATTACCACATTATTTAGATCTTTGGCTATTATGTTCTTGGAGTGTCATCTTCGTACAAAGCGAAGATTTATCATAAGATTTCGTCTATCTTCCTATAAATAGTATATGTATGTAGCTTCGTGGCAACTATCTGAGTTTGGTTTGCAGCGCTCAATGAGCGTGGAGGCTTGGCATTTGTGTGGTAGCGCAATGTGCTTGTCGGGCTAGCAGGGAGTGTCATATTTCCGTTTCACTGGGAAGGATTGGTGTATTTTTCTGAGATAGCCAGCAAGTATATTGAGGTATCAGTTGGCGGTGATTTAGTAGTTCGATTATGTGAGGTTGATCTCCGCATCATGCACCCGGCGTATAAGGCCACTTTTCAAGACCCTTTTTTACAGTGTACAATTTCCCAGCGGTTGCGTGACTGCGTTAAGACGCAAATTTTATTCGAATTTAATAACTTCGCCCCATCATCGAAAGCATGATTTTTATAGTTGAGAGGGTTGATGATGTAGCATATTTTGGGAAAGAGCATGACAATTATAAGACGTTTTAGAAGCTGCCTAATTTCTTTTCAACGTTATTGGCCTGTTATAAAGGCATATGCCTTTTATATTATATGAGGATTTTAAGTGGGATAATGAGGCTTAGTTGAGTGCCGCGTTTGATCAATTCGTTTTTTTGGATGATCTCTTGAGAGCGAATTTCCAACTATTGACATTGTTTGAGTTTGGTTTCGCCCGTTCTAATATTAGGCTATTTAGATTGGCTTAATTGCGTAATGTAGGCAATGCATATTTATGTTGTATCTTTGTGTAAGTGTACGAATACGTACGATCAGCAACTATTGCTGAGTCGTGGCTGAGCCCGTCATGTACCAATGCTTTTGCTCGGCGTTAGGTTGTGAGAGCGAATATTTGCAGCATGGTAGAGAAACGAAGAACAGTTTTATATTGACGAATGCTGTTGCAACAGAGTGGTCTCTAAATATTGACGACGTAGATGTGTTGAGGATCTCGCGATTTTTGATGCCGATGCACAGGAGGTGAAGAGATAGTTGGAGGTGATTGTTTTCTATTGCCTTCCTGGGGCTGTAATTCGATTGGCGCACAGTATAGGACTACTCGGAGACATATGTCTCTGGCCGTAATCGCGACTGCACGCAATCGAAGGACTCGATTTATCCCTGCGCCTCGCAAGAAAAAGCAGCGGCGTAGTAAGTAAATGCGCAGCGATAGTGTGCACAGCGTGTTGTTTCGCTGTACGCTTATACTCGTGACCTTCTTTCACGCAACTATCTTACATTTAGACATTCAATCTATACGATATTGTTCATTGTTATCTAGTGAGCTTTTTACGACACAATCAAAACCAATGAATCATTGATCGAAAGCAATTGTGCCTTGCAGACGAGTTTGGACGGCACTATACAGATGAATAATTCGGTCTGAAAACAAAAAATGAAGCATAAAATAGAAGAATAATGAAGTTTCATTTCGTGAGTATTGTGCGGTCGGGTCTGTGTGTAGGTCTCTGATATTGTGGTCTGTGTCGGACGGAATCTGAACGTTGGCGGCGGGTTCGCCTTGAGTCACAGTGTCAGTTTGGATAGTTCCTATTGTTTAGCGGTAAATGTGATGTTAAGATTTGTTGCGCGGGCCATTCGGCGGTGTCA
>MU870292.1:7227-32059 GCA_036418205.1 Ostertagia ostertagi | reverse complement strand
GTTGCCTTGGGCTTGGTACAGTAGGCAATACACTTTACTTCTTGTTTTGTTTTATTCTATTTAGAATATCTATTTCAGCTCCATTCAACATTTGTAATTTTGTCTATATTGCTCTATCCAATATTATTTTGATAACACTTCATCTTTGTATTTGGGGTTTGGGGTTTGGGAATCAAAGTTATAGTCTAGTCTCCGTTTCGCACGTGCCCTTAGACGGAGGACTAGACGAATTTCTATAACCTTCCTCTGTGCTCATCAGTAAGGGAAGGAAGGAAAAGGTGTTCAGATTCAGAATTATTTATGAAAAAGGTTTTTACATCATAAAACTTCAATGGAAGAGCTTGAGGTGAGGTTGAAACCAAATGCTGCTGCATCTGCTCTTAAAATCAACGGAGCCTGTGAAGGCACGACTGCCGAGAGGACTGTTCAAGAACGTTTGTTGATCAATGATTTGTTGTTATTTTTGTTTAGTTTTGGCCAAAAAACCCATGTGTGGAATCAAAAGGGTAAGTAATATTACGCTTCACATCTTAAAATAAAACTCGCTTTTGTTTCCATATCTCTGAGTCCCAAATCCAAAACGCAAATCGCTTCTTCAGAAAACAATACGTACCATTATACGAAGTTATACCAATTATTCGGTGCTAACTTAGTTGGGGGGGCACGCGGCGGCGCGGCAGTCTGCTCGTCTGGCATGTTCGGAAATCCGTGGGCCAGGGGGAGTGTAGCCAGCCTAGGGGGTGGGGGGTGGGGGCAGTCACTTGACATGCGTGAAAAGCTGGAATGTTCGAGTTTACACTGTCTCGCTCGAGAGAGCCCAGGTGAGCAGACTGCCGCGCCGCCGCGTGCCCCCCCCCCAAACTAAGTTAGCACCCATCATCCGATACCAAGTCGGAAGCAAGTTTGTTTGTGTCTATACAGAATGGACGCAATTCGCATACATGTCCTGATGCTTCACACACAATAGCTCACTACTTTATTATGAATACCAGTTTGGCTGCGCACGCATTCGCGTGCATGAGACGGGGCTGCAGCGGTAAAATCGGGCCCATCAGTATTTTTGTCTTGATTTTAGCTTTCTGCTCGGTACATCTTACTTACGCCGCAAACTCCGCCCACATCCGGGTGTGCCACGCCCAGCGTTCACATTCACCTACTTTCACCTCTGGCGTTTTTTTCAGGTCTCTAAGTCATCTCGGAGCCGAATTATGAGGTCTTGTAAATGGCGTTATGAGTCACGAATTTCTGAGGCAGACCCCGCCCACTTTGGTGCATGGCTTAGCCCAACAATGGCATTCAACCCTACTCCATACCTCAATACTTATGCACATTTTCCCCGGTCGCCGGAACTTCTAGGAACCGAGTTATGAGAGCGGTGGCAAACTCCGCCCACATCCGGGTGTGCCCACGAGCCGAATTATGTAAATCTTGTAAATGGCGTTATGAGTCACGAATTTCTGAGGCAGACCCCGCCCACTTTGGTGCATGGTTAGCGCAACAATGGCATTCAACCCTACTCCATACCTCAATACTTATGCACATTTTCCCACACACTGAAGTTATTGCTTCAACATGGTACGCATAAGCAGAAAGTTGCTCAAAAGCACTACTTCTTTGATATTCTTCATAAGTGTAGTCTTCAATAGATTGCGATTTCAGTGCTCGAAAAGCTAGCGTGACCCATTCATCGTGTTGTGCACTCGAAACACCTTTTCCACTGTGATTACCAACCGTGTCCGGATAGAACGTCGTCGTGACATTTAAGGAATATTTTGCTGTGGTACTTACTCATCACGATAGCAGCTAACAAAATAATGTAAAGAATACGAAGACGATCTTAGGCCACAAGAACAAGTTACTGATTAAAACCGTGTTTAGTTTACTGAGCTGTGTTGCCCAAAAAATGTGAAAATAAGAGGTTTTGAAAATAACGAATCACTGAACCCTGGTAGTCCTACTCGAACCCAAGGTCCCAGACATCAGATCTCTCTGGAGAAGGATATGTACGATGAGGCTAAGGCAATTATAGTACTCACCTCAAACTTGGTAGAAGAAACGAGGTCACAGTAGGTACTCCAATCATATGTGCACCAAGAGCCCGCATATGCCCATTCTCTTCTTTCTAACCTTAAGGGTCTCATGGACCACTGTAGACCATCCCCACGCTGACGACATCGCTCGAAGCGGATAGCAGATAGGAACTCAGGGCAGATACACAAATGGCAGGAGTGCTGGCAGAAGGCGGCCCCACTAAAAGTGTAGACGGCCAGGTTTTTTTTCCCGGAACTGCCAAAGTTAACAAGGTGCTCGGTGGGGTAGAGCGTGAATCTGAGGCTTGAAACATGTCAGGCCTCTGAAGGCGACGATTCACTCGAAACGTTAGGCCATTTGGATTAAAAGCTCCACCGAACAACCTCTTACGGCACGGAAACTGGGAATACATCTCAAGTAGCACCTCTGAAGCAGGGGTGGCACCTAGGTGGCATTAATAATTTGACTACTCAGGACAGGGTACCCCTCAAGACATCTCTGGCGGAGTTTTAGGAAAGAACTGAGTCGTTCTCTTTTCACAACTAGGAACAAGTGCAGCACGAGAAACGGTGACCGATTTGTCGCATTTTGCATAATTTCCGGATGCGGAGGAAGTGGGGTCCACGGGCTAATGGGTACCGCAGCCGAGAGGACCTGATCGAGACTTATATCCAAGGGAAGCATGACTACAGATTCGTTACCAGCCAGCCAGTCCCACGCACACACAGTCACAGTCAGAAGTGTTGGCCAAAACGATTTTCCATGCGTTATATTTTTTCTCTTGGAAAGTTCTGGAGGTTGAGTAGGACTTTGCTTTCAAATGCATTGATCCTAAGAACTCCTTAGGAATTTTAGAAAACACATCATATGAATGCTTGAAGGGAACTGGTAGTTTAGAGGCAATGATGCGCAGAAAACCGTTCCCGCAATGGATTTTACCACTACTTCACGTAAATATGTTTAGCGCAAACATCAACACAGTTTGTTGCGGGATCTTCTTGATGAGACTTCTTTCCCTCTTGAGGCTTGTGGGGATGAATGGTATCATCCATGGTAGTGTAGTGCTAGTGTTAAGCCTCCAAAGAGCTTGCGCCGTATTGATGTAATGGGGCAAAAATGAGCAAATTCGTAGCTGTAACGACCGCACCTGTGTCTTAGTGTTACCTCCAATGAGCTTGCCACGTATTAGAGGTAATGGCGACAACAATGCAGCAAATTCGATGGACAAGCACCATGTCAAAAAGCGTCGATAAGCCCATAGTCTCCAGCTTCACTAACATATAAAAATAGCTGTGGGAGAATTCTCCCTCAGAAGATTTCAGGAGCGAGAAGCTGGTCAGAGGATGCTATGGATGAGCAATAATGAAGGGAAAACTCCTCTCAGGATGGCCGTCGATGGAAATCATCCGGACACCGTGTCCACGATACTTCAGCTGAAGCCTGTGAAGGGATCATAATATTTGATGAGTGAGTGCTAGCTGCACCTACTTTTAAGAGGATGAGGATGAGCAACATATCGCGGGAAATTTGCTTTGACCTGATCCACCCAATGAACTTCCGACTCGCGTCTTAGGACCTCTAGGAACCCTCACGCCACTTTCCTGATAGCTTGAGGTGGTGTCAGTAGGTTCGCTTTGAAACTGTACTACTGGACACACACCGTAAAAGCAAACCCTGGGATTAGCGGGACTCGTGAAAAGGATACTGCGAGGGAAATGGTAAGGTCCCTACCTACCTAGATCACTCCAGCTTCGCCGCAAAAGTTTGCGGGTTAAGGCGCGTAAATCCTTACGGGCCTGCAACCATCGACCCCGTTGCAACGCTTCCCACCCACCTCGATATCGGCGTGCTCTCTTGAACGGCGTGATCTCTCGCGTGTTTTGTCTTCTTTGACCGCCTGCCTCGCCATCGTTCCATATCGACCTTTGTGGGGCCTGGATTTTGCGATCTAAGATTTCTAGTGTTTCTGTCACCACATCAGACTGTCCCGCAGTTGCAGTCATATTACAAACGCTTTTATATCAACGGTTTCATCACCGAGGTCTTGCCTTCAAATTTCTATCTTGTCGTCCCGGTTAAAGCCAGCATCACGACGGCTGGGAGGGCGTTGGATTTTGATTTACGGCAATTGAACTGTCACTAGTGGACAGGCCCTGGAAGGGAGTCCTGTCACTAGTCTAGTCGCGAGGAGTCTAATCCACAATAGAGTCATAAAAACTGCATCCACTTCCAGCACGTATCACAGCCTATTTGGGTCATGCCTATGGCACTCGCAAACAGTGGGATCGAGCGGAAATGTGAAGTAGAACAAATCAAGACGCAAAATCACACGATACACACACCACCACACACACACACACACACACACACACACACACACACACACACACACACACACACACACACACACACACACACACACACACACACACACACACACACACACACACACACACACACACACACACACACACACACACAACACCGCTCCTCCTCCTCTAATACATGAGGAATCCTTATCGCGGCTCACCCTGCCAGAAATTTTCAACCTTTGTACTAGCACGATTTGTATTGTACAAAAGAAGTTTACAGCTATATATTACTTGTGGTATTCACAAAGAGCGTATTACCGTACCTTGATTTTCATTTCATTATAGAAAGGACACTTATCTGCTTCACGAGGCTGCGGCAAAGGGATACGTTGAAGTTGTTGAGCGTCTCATCCAGGTGGGCTTCAGCTTCTACCCATTCTCTTGCTTAACTTGAACACTCACTTATGTAATGAGCCGAAAGGCCGTATAAACTGGACTAACCACTGGTGGAGCAACTGAGCCATTTATTTAATGACTTGGCTGATAGTTGGTTCAACAACGGCATCATCGGTCGACATTTGAAATCAGCCTCCGATATGGCCCAGAGAGAGCTAGGAACCGGCAGAGATAGGCATTCGGCGGGATGAAGACGACTAGCGGTCTACAGGCGCGGGCGCAGCACTGAATATATCTGGGCTTTGATCTCTTGAAGCCATGATGTGTGACGACGTGACTTGACAAATTTCCTTGCAGACAACAGCGGTGTCATCACCTTCCTGCTCTTGATAAAGTGATTAAGTTCTCTTCACATTTAAAGAAAGCAGAAAAGATATGGGGCGGAAGTGGTGTAGTGGCAAGTGGCACGCTTACCACGCGAGCGGTCCGGGGATCAAATCCTGGGTCGTGAGTCGCCCGGGCCAACCAAGCCTTCCATCCCTCCGGGGTCGGTTAATTGGTACCAGACTTGTCTGGGAGGATAAACACTGACTTGTACATCGGCTGGCCCCCGCAAGTCATTGTATAGGCCACATCGCATTCAAACGCCACTACGAATGTACAAATGGAAGTAGAATGCGTGCCGCATCCCAAAAAGGGATTGATCAACGGCAAATGCTTTATCTTACCAGTTTGGCGCCGCACGCATTGCGCGCACAGCACAGTTCTGCCGCGATATGGGAAAGTGCGGCGTGAATTTTCGAATTTAGTTCAATACACGTCGAATATTTGACTTTTAAGCTGAATTCTAACCAGTTGCCCCATGCTTTATCCACCGATGGCTTTTGACCTTCCTCCTTCCCCCATTGTCAGTAATGGCCAACCAATTGTCCCTTATCCCGCCCTCGGACAGCCTCCGGACCGATTTACGAACCTCGTGGTGAATTACGCCTATTTCTTTGCAGTCTACTATCTTCTCCAGTCCTTGAACTATGCGCGATTATAATTTTGGCGATATCTGCTCTTTTGGTATCCTCCGCAACCATTGAATTCACTTCCTCTCCTTCTCCGCCTTCTCTCCCGCTTCAGACTTTTGCAAAACCAAGTCACAATGTTTTCAGTCTGGGAACTCCGCCCACCTAGAAGTGCCCGCCACCAAACAACGGTGGCGTTACGTCCTTCACCACCTCTATCCACCTCTTTCCCGGTCTCCGGGACTTGATGGAACCGAGTTATGAATTTCCGTCGCAAACTCCGCCCCTTTGGTGTACGCTCTACCCACCAATAGCATCTGTCCTCCCGTGCGTTGTCGGACTCTACCCACTCTTTTCCCGGT
Organism: Ostertagia ostertagi; assembly: GCA_036418205.1. NCBI lineage: Eukaryota > Metazoa > Nematoda > Chromadorea > Rhabditida > Trichostrongylidae > Ostertagia > Ostertagia ostertagi. The sequence continues at coordinate 25,945 of MU870292.1, read as the reverse complement.
CTCCTGGACTTCCCGGAACTAAATTGTGAGTTTAGGGCAAACTCGCCCACGTTGGTGCACGCCCTACCCACCAGTAGCAGTTGACCTCTTTCCGTGGACGAACTCAATTCACTTTTTTCCCGGTCTCAAGGACTTTTGGAACCGATTTACGAATTCCGTCGCAAACTCCACCCACTTTGGTCATGCTCCGCCCACCGACGACAGTTGGCCTTCTCGCCCACCTCCATCCACCTTTTTCCGGCTCACTAAGACTTCTCCGGCCCGAATTATGAGGACTTGTAGAAAACGCTGTACACTTCAGAGCGCGCTCCGCCCATTGTGGGCGGACCTCCGCCAACGTCGTGTATGGGAACACCTTAGACATTGCTCCCTACACCAATTTATTTTCTGCTCTGTAGGAATTTTCTCTCAACCGAGTTATGAAATTTTTCATAAAGCACTGCTTTTTTGGAGAACGCCCCGCCCACCGGGGGTGGGTCTCCCTAATTCGATGTGACTTACCAATGCACACCTTTACCCACTTTTTGGCCCAGTTTCGAGGTTGTTTTGTCACTGAAATCGAAATCTTGGTCTTCGGTACAGTTCATTTCGACGCACGCCACGCCCTCTGTGGGCGGGGCTCCGCTTAGCTGATGTGTGTTTTGTACTTCGTGAGACCTTGCCCACCCATCCCACACTTGACCCGGTCCCTCCAGGCGGATCCCGAGGAGCTAGGGAATTTCGTGACAGACATACAGAACGACAGACAGACGACAGACGAAGCGCTTTATAGTAAGTAGGATCCTTTAAAAACAGTATCAACCAAAACATTTTGAAAAGAACTATAATACTTATGTACTAGTTGTCATTGTTTTGAAATGTTCATTGTAGAACGGCTACGATCCACGGCTCCGTGACGACGCCTTGAAGCTCCCCCTCCACTATGCAGCGCAGTTCGACCGTGCCGATGTGGCGCGGCTCCTCGTCGACATAGCTGTGAGTTTGTACCTCCGCTATTCCCACTGACAATATCTTATCTGCATTGCAGCCGGATTATATCGAAGAGAGGGACGATTCTGGTATGCCACCGTACCTGACAGCGGCTTGCCATAATGCTCTCGAGGTGGTGAAGGTAAGCGATATTAACTCCAGAATTTCTAACTTTGAGGTGCTATGCTATTCATTTGGTGCAATTTTTATGTTGTACCCGTCACGGTCGGTGAATTGAGCAGATGGGAATTGTATGTCAGGAAAACAAAAATGAAAACAAATGACTGTCATTTGTACCTAAAAGCTTTCCAATAGACAGTAATCCTACTAATTGGGGTGCGAATTGAGGAGAACCATATTAAAGTGATCTCTGTGTCAAGCAGTTCAGAATTTTCACACAGCATCGAAATTCGCTCTTTCTTATAAAGCGTTTCGTGTCGTTTTGCATTATCAGAATCAGAGAATAACCCTTGCGTAAAAGCTGAACCCGGATGATTTATCTGATGAATCGGACCACATGTGTGCAGCTCGAGGGTAACAAGTACATAGTATCTTCGTATTTTTTGAATCCAGGGCCGTAAGATATGCTTCCCCGGGTACCCCCCAGGAGGCCCGTCGCGCGGCAAGAAGGCAGAGTCGGACGAGTTGCAGCGCGTGGTGTGCGATGTAGGACGTGCAGTGGGACACTCTATTTAACTTGACGCGAAATCCCTATAGTACGCGCGCGACTCGTCCGCTGACTTTGCCTTCTTGCCGCGCGACGGGCCTCCTGGGGTAACCCCTTCCCCGAAGGGTTAGGGGACGAAAGTTCCTTTAAATTTTCTCTGTAGTCCCAACTGGGATTGTCCTGATAAAGGGCCTACATCTAATATATGTGTGTAGCTTAAAGTAAGCATGCATTGAAAATAAAGAAACAGTATCGTTCAAAACAAAAAATTTAAAGGGACTTTCGTCCCCGCAACCATTCGGGGAAGCATACCTTACGGCCCCAGGAAGAAATAAGCGAGCGCTTTATCAAACCTTTTCTACGTAATTGAAAGGCTGTTGCTGATTTTCCTTCAGATTCTCATAGAGCGCGGCACCGACATCTTTGTCACCGATGAGGAAGGACGTACCGCAATTCACGTTGGAGCCAAGTTCAACGCCATAAAGGTGCTTAGGGTAAGTAAATCGATGTACAGCTTATCTCATCGTTCTTCAACAGCTCGAAGAAGAAGTAAATCGGACCTTACCTCTAACTGACTCCCACTGTATTATTTTTCAAACTTGTAAAACTTGCTAAATATCTGGCTAATTTAAGCAACAACCCCAGATGAGATCGTGTCGAACAATTTATTCTGTGGGTAGGATAGAGTAGCCCGCGAGTATCACAGTTGTGCCGTTGTCGCGGCTCGAAAGTGTGCGACATGGCGCTACGGCTTACAAAATGAGCGAATGCAGCTTATGTGAGCTAATGGACGAGACACCTCGCCCTCGCCCTCACGCCCCTTTTTTTCTTTTCCGGTCAACACGGCATCCACAATTTCATTGTCGACCGCTGTTATCCCACCAATTTGATCTGGGGTTGTTGCTTTAGACAAGAACTTGTGATTACGCAAGTATGGCCTTAAACCACAGCCCTTGTGTTGAGTTTGTAAATAAGTTTGGGTCTCAGTAAAATACCAGCTTCTTATTTACATTGTTGTATCCGTTGTTTTCAAGTACATCCTCGATTTGTGCCGTGAAAAGCGGAAGGCTGAAGGCGAATTTGTCCCGGATCTCATCAATCAGCCGGATCATAGCCAGACGACCCCTATGCATATCGTTTGCTCCAACGGATACATTGAAGTCAGCCGGGTACGATGACGCTTGTTTTTATTCCTATGCTAATTTGTATGATGAGTTGCTAATGTTATTGAGCAATAAACGCAAATAAACAAATTATAGCAACTGAAGATCACACAAAAGCTACCTTGTCGTGGAAAATGGCTTGTAGACAACGAACTCGATTTTTTTAGATTTCCTTGAAGACAGCGGTCATGATAGCTGGAAGGCGTTGCGGTTTTGATGAAGTCGTTGAAAGTCATTGGAGAAAAGGCGCGGAGAGGCAGTTTTAACTCGGTCAACCGTGCATTCTCACAATTGAACGAGGGGGTCCCATTTCTTGTTGGTTTTGAGGAGGGGGTCGCATTCAGGGCTTGAGTGGGATTAGTAATTCGTTGACTGAATTGAGGTGAATCGCAAGGCGATTCAAATCGTTTTTTGAAGGATTTTGTTGCGAGCGCTGACGGTGGGAAATTTGCCGATTTCGTTGCGTCTAAATTTACCCTTCCCTCCCCCCACTGGCCCCAGCCGGACGGCCGTTTTTGGAGGAACAAAGTGGGCAGAGATTGCTGTGTCGACTGTCTCAGGAATCTCGCGAATCAAATACTACAGAAACCGCCATGATGGCGAGGGTCATGTGGTTGAGGTGGGGAGGGGCGTATTGGGCGTATTGGGGGAGCATTCTAATTGTAAAATTGAGGTTGGTGATGGCGGTCGCATCGAGACCACCCTAAAGGAGGGGAGTCGCGAAATTCCTGATAAAGTATGCGAACGTTCTCCACGCGTCACAGTTCCAACCACACCTCCAGCACGCCGAGAGGTCCAGTCCACCAACGACTTCAATGAAGTCATCGAAACCGCAACGCCTTTCAGATAGCGATCCCTTAATTTTCCTATTCAGGTACTCTATGAGTACGGAGCCGCACTGGATGCACTGGATGAAGATGAGGATACTCCGTTGCTTCTAGCTGCCATGAGGGGCGAAACTATTAGTGGTTAGTGTTTCATTTTAATGAAGGACAAATAAGCGATGAATTATCCAGCGTTAGTCATTTCGCGTATTTTGGATGCGCCCTGCCATTTCTACTTCATCAGAATCGAGTGGCAGTTCAAATGCGTTATTGACAAGTAGCAGTGCATCTATCCTTTCAGACAAGTCTGGTAGCAATTTACGAAACCCCGAGCTATGGAAGGCTTGGTTGGCCCTGGCGGCGCAGGACCCAGGGTTTTATTCACGGGCCGTGATGTGGAAAACAGCCCCACTTGACAATACACCACTTCCGCCTTGGACATTAAGATTGATAAACAATTTGTTTGAATTTGTTCTTAGCTTCTCAATAAAAAGTAGTTCGTTCCCGCTATCTTCACCAGGAAGATTGTGTCTCAGCGAAATTAGCGACCGTCCCTCGGGGCATACTCGAACGGATTCGTAAAAACCAGATATCTGTACAATTGCTGCCTGATTTGTTCAATTTGAGGTGAACTTAATGGGAGTGGAGGGGTGCTCGCTCCTAATAGCACAACTACCTGGAAAACGAGAATGCGGTTGCAATCGCCTTCAGGGGTTCGAAGTGGTGTCTGCTATAGCCCCAGAAACTTTGCTAGAGCGAAACTCCACCAACAATGCAGTTTTTTAGGTTTAAAAAGGCAGGTTGTAAAGTCAAGAAGACATCACACGCCTGGCGTACAATGGCGGCGTTTTCATATCAGGCCAATCTGAGCTTTCCTTCTCCTCTTTGAATAAATTACCCAGAATTGTCTGGTAAGGTAAAAAATTGACTTATACGTCGGTTGACCCCAGCAAGTAATTGCATCGAAAGCACCTCGTCCGAATACGATTTTGAATGGAAGTAGGATGCGTGGTGCATCCAAAAGTATGATCAAAGCTTTGAGCTTTCTCTTTCACTAGCAATCGAAGGTAAGGTAAATATTAGTAGATAGATTTTTGATTGATTTTTTGCCAGGATACAATAACCAATGTGGATAGTGGGAAGCCATTTTATCACAGTTCTTATGAATCTTTCACCTCTGTACAAGACAACTGTTGGAATGGAATTCTACCCAAAGGCGGCGCACGTGTTTCACAAAGCAATCACAAATGAATTATTCAATTACCAGTTTAGCTCCGCACACTACCGCGTGCATGACACGGAAGGGCTCCGTAAAGCTGGCCAGCCGGCGGAGCGTTAGGTTCCGCCGCTAAACAATAACTTGCTTCGTGAAATGCGTTAGCTGGCCTTCTACAGAATGCCCATTTTTAACCAACCGTCTGATACGCGCGGTGGAGTGCGGAGCTAAAGTGGTGTCTGTAAACAGCCACCATGCATTGGATGTCAGGATGATTTAGCGGTCGAATAATATTGATGCCAATGATTTTGCAATAGAAATACCCATTATCGTATATCGCTAAACATCCATCATACATTCTTAGGGACTTTGGGATTGTAGCGGTCGAACGGTATTTTATGTTGATGACAACAACGCAATGAGATGATATTGAAGTGAAATGCGTTATCTAGAATATGGTTTTAAATGGTCTCTATGTTCCTACGAATATCGCAATTATCGGCCCTTATCGGCCCTTATCACTTCCTGTACCCCACCGAACATGTTCCCGTCCCACCCTGTACATCACTTCTTGGAACCAACGCCCCACTGCTGCTGGGACGCGCGCTATGAATTTCGTGAAATTTGCGTTTCAGCGCCTCTTATCAGATCTTATCAGTCGTTATCACTTTACCCCACCAAATATGTTCCCGTCCCACCCTGTACATCACTTCTTGGAACCAACGCCCCACTGCTGCTGGGACGCGCGCTATGAATTTCGTGAAATTTGCGTTTCAGCGCCTCTTATCAATCTTATCAGCCGTTATCACTTTCTGTACCCCACCAAATATGTTCCCGTCCCACCCTGTACATCACTTCTTGGAACCAACGCCCCACCACTGCTGGGACACGCGCTATGAATATCATGAAATTGGCGTTTTGGCGCCTCTTATCAGATCTTATCAGTCGGTATCACTTTATAAACCCCACCAAATATGTTGCCGTCCACCCCCTACACCATACTCAAAATACAGCGTTCCATGCCTGCAGCGAAGCGCGCTATGAATTTCGTGACAGACGGACGTACGTACAGACAGACACACACACCCACACAGACAGACATACTTAGCGAATTATATATAGTAGGATATAATAACAGCAGATTATCACCAAATTCCACATACCCAGAGAGGTGTTCCAAGTTCTCATGAAACTTTGAATTGGGCCCAGGTAAATCGATAGGGCCTTGGCTGACGCTTACAAAATGAAGACCAAAACTGCTGCGTGAGCCTGGCAAGGAAGTTGTTAGCGATCAAACTGATCCCAAATGCGATCCCATGTGCTAATGAAATTTTGTATTCTACCTTGGCGCATCCAGATTGATTCCAATTAGCGCCTTCTCCAAGAGCATCATCTTCGCCATCACAGCCATCAGAATTCCTTGGAATACTGCCGAACATCTAAAAATGCTGTACTAACAGCCAATTTTGACCACTCTCATTTTCCACGGCAAGTTCGCTCAGCAGATTTGCTTTTCATATTTGTAACCGGCATTCCAGGCTCTCTCAATTTACCTATGTCTCAATTCAAAATTTCATGAGAAGGGAATTTAAAAACACTTCTCAGGTAAGTGAACCGAATCTCACAACAGTTGCGCCATCTCCTCGGCGCGTCTTTATGAATAAAAAGAGCAATATTTTCACAATCGAACAGTCTCATCTAAATTGTCCAAACCGTTCTGCATCTGCTTGCAATAATGATAATTTCGAAGTGTGTCACATTCCAAAGCAGACGTTGCCCGATAGGACCGTATTTGGGTACAGCTATTACCTTACTCAGTTGTTTTGCCGCAATAACCCATTGTTAAAGATTGCAGCCTCGCGGTCGTTGGCGACATCGGCTAACCGGCTGAACCACATTATACGTGTGAGTGCTGGCAAGCTGTGGTAAGTACCGTGGGAAGCTGAGTTGGGATAAAATGGTCCCCGGTAGCACCACTTGTAGCGCACTTGCCCGGTTAGGGAGTGCGGTTTCGAGTTCCCAGTTTTGGGGCGTGATAGTTTGCCTTCACAATCCAGAATCGCTTACGTGAGAACCTTAATCTTCGCATTTTTCAAAGTAGGCCACTCATGTGTTTCGCATAGAGCGAGTTTTGCATAGCTCTTCCAGGAGCGAGCAAGCAGTTGTAGAGCGTTGTGTGGATGGCCTGGGCTGGATTCTGATCAGGAATTCGATCATCGCCCCATATGCTTGGTAGAGGTCTCTATTGCTACTGCACCGTACCCCTGAACGTTGTTACGCAACAGTCACTTGAAGTGGATCTGTCCCACTATTGTGAGATCGAGTAAGTATTTGTTCTGAACACGTGTATTGTCACAATTAGCTGAATATCCATGGAGCGAGGGGGTCAACCCTACGTTGTTACGAGTAACAACGGGGGGGTCGTACCTGGTTGAGTTTGTAGGAGGGGGGGTCGTACTCACTTTAGTTGCTCGAAATCAGGGGTGGGATTGAGGAGAAACTAAGATTTCGTGGGTAGTAGGTTGTGCGAGTAGAGGGCGCGCAAGATAAAAATTTGCCGTTTCAGCCGGTGTATATACCCCCCTAGAAAAGGAAACAGTGAGATTATAGGTAGAAATAGGGTAAATTGGTTGAAAATTTAGGGAATTGTGGGAAAATTTTTAAAAATTTGTTCGAAACAGGGTGAACAACGATAGGTTGACCCTGCCATGAGGCGCCACAGCTCCATTTCTCCTAGCTGTCATCAGCTTTTTGGAGAAAATATTTTGTGTCGTCGCCAAATTTTTTACCACTTCCCATCGTCCCTAATATCGAGGGGTTGAAATCGGGACAAATAACTTCGTCACCTTGCCCGGCAATACTCCTCATTCCGTCTTGATGTGATTATCGTCCAGATTTCGAGACCTCCTACCACTTCCGGTCAATCATGTTTCTCATGACAAAATGAATTGAGCAGAAAATCAAATTGAATTGATCAGAAAATCATTACAATCTGACCTACCGTACTTTCGAACATTTTCTTTTTTTAATTTTCGACCGATGCGCTTGTGGCGAATTAGAGAAGGGGCGAATGAAGAATAACAACCCTCACTGTCATATTTTGACATCAAGTTACACCTTTTGGGCGAATTCAGACCAAATGCACATCGACTAACTGGAAAGAGCAGCATCCACTCTATCAGCAGAACATGAATAGCTAGTCTCCTACCACAGGCATGCCGCATTAGGAGATTCCATGAAGCCGGTCGTTCAAACACGATCGAGACTGAAGGCATCGTGGCCATCGACGTACTGAGAAACGCTGGCGCAAGAATCTCGCATAGCCAGAGCCACTATCTCTAGGTAACTGTCCATTAACTCTACTGATTTCCAACGTCATAGAGCAGGTTCAGCAGGAGTGATTACGGTAAGCCTCCTTGAGCTCAAAGCTGATGGCAGATGACGCCATAATCTGAAGATGGCGAGGGCAGTGAAGTAGTGTCTCTTTCTACTAGTGGGGTACATTTAAGGAAATTTTGCCTCAAAGAAAATAACACAACGGGCACTCGCGCGAAGAAAACTTTGGGTAATGGCGCGCGGTGGACAAACGAATTTTTCCCCCCCCCCCTCTGTTGATTTGATAAACATTGTAAATTCTGCTTTAGTCCAACTCTGCTAGGCGGTTCCCTTGTTTGACTAAATTGTGAAAATGCTGTGACATTTGGCGTGCCATACAACACTTATATGACCACCATTGATCGAAGGGGTTCCGCTTACCACTCAAACGGAAGAGAAAATGGTACACAACAGCCTCGGATCTGCAGCTGAATCAGGAAACCTTTCAGAATCAAGCGCTATACGCTGCATTGGACCTCTTACTGTTTCTTTGTAAACGTTTTTTCAGAGATTATTCCAGAGTGGAACTCAGTATCTGAACATCTGAACTGATTAGAATTACGGAAGAATAGATTTTGAGGTGTTTTATGGTTAGCTACATTTTTTTACCACTGGGACTACTATTTATTTGTGAAGAAGCTACTAATGTGTTTCAAGAGGTCAGATACCGCTCTTAATAACAACAAGTCATCTGCGTAAGCTCGGTTGGCTCAAGGGAGAACTGATATAGGATTGGTCCACAGTTCATACACACGTTGGAGCTCCTCTTGTCACCGCTCCGATTCTGCCCAACAAAAAATTTGACATGCACAACGTCGGCAATTATTATTTTCAATTGCTTATATTATGTTTTACAAAATAATATCAAACCAATGTGTTAAGAAATTTTCAACATTTGAAATTATTACTTTTTGGGAGCATCTTACAAAACTGACTAGTCGACCCTCTAGCGAACCTGCCCTGGATTATCCTGGGTAACCCGCCTCTAGTCGGTAATGAACTCTTTCATATATAAGGCTGATAGAAAACTTTATTTCTACCGACTCTGCCTTTATACGCACTTGTTAACCATTAAACAGAGGCATTTTTAAATTGAACTATCGATGTGTCTCGCATAGTAATTCCTCCTAACACTACTAATCGTCTACAGAAATTGGTTGGTGTACATTAAACTTGTTCTTGGATCTGATCCAGGGACCATGCTCGCGTTGATGGCCCCTATTTTCATCACACCATCTCCGTGCTAAGCTATTTTCCAAATCTGAGTTGGCAACGAAATACTCTGCGTCTCCTAATTATACAGCCACCTAGAAATTCTTCAAAATCTCGAATTCCACAAAGTTTCTGGAAAAATGTCCAACAGGAAAACTGTGTCAAATTTGGTCGCGAATTCGAAAATCAACACAAAATTCCAGGTTGGAAATGCGAAAAAATTTTATTCTAATTTTTCCGGATAGGGTCGCTTTTCCAACGTCTCCAAATGATACAGCCAGCCCGTGTTTTTTCGTTGTATTTCATTTTTGCTTGATGAAATTTGATGGTAGTATCAATTTCTCTTTTCTAGGTCATCACGAAAGGAAAGCAGTTGTTGGATTCCCAAAAAGGGCAAATGGTCGCAGAAAAAAAAGAAAGAGTAAGCGCCAGTGGTCACATTGCGCGGAACTTAGTCGAAGTCACGGAATGATAAACAATTTCTTCTAGCATACCGTAGGAAATAAAGCTGAAAAGGGCTCTGAAAGCTCCTCTTTGCTTTTTGATCAAGATTAATGCGGAATTATGAAAATAACACCCAATTTCATCAAGCCGTGCTCGTAATTAGAGGCCTTCTTTCGAACTTAATCTCCTAATGCATAGTGCTTGGTAAGTAGTGAAGAACTTCCAAGTTCGCTCTTAAGCTAAAGTGAAAATGGCAGTGTTTTTGGAAAGAAACCTTGACAAAAACCGGGACATTTTTTCCGTGGAAAGAGTAGCCAAGCCAAAGTTGGCTTGGCTGGCTGTATCATTAGGAGACGCACTGTACCATTTACCAAACATTCACATTTTAGTACTGAGTGTTTGAAACTGGAAAATTTGAAGGTTGCGTACGCTGACCTGCGGTGCAGCTTGCTTTATTGACTTATTCAGGGCAATCCCTTTGACTTGAGACGATTCATGGTCGGAGAAAGAATTTTTTGGTTTCTATCCGTGAACAGCCCCGCCGCCATTGAACGGGCGTTCCTAGCTCAATAACACCCAAAAATGAGATAGCGACATTGACTACTGAAGTTATAAATATGTGATCAACAGAAGTCAAAGAATTAAGAATTCCCTGAATTATGGTAACATCTTCTGAAAGTTGTCCCTTCGACTACTGGTGCTACAAATTTCTACCACCAAGTAGTCGAGGAGTAATTTCGTCGACAGGATCCGCCTAGTCGCCTATGCCGACTGAATGATACAATGAGCCTGTCACTCAGCAAAAATCCATGAACGCATTTATTAATTTTTCTAGTTGGCAGCTCAATCGTTTATTTTCCTCGAATTTTCTCTTTGAGCGACAATGCTCTTTAAGCCATTTCGATGATCACCGTCGTCTAAACGAACGTATTTATTGCAGTTCGACAGCTCTTGAGTGGGACAAACGATTAGTTCTGCACAAAAACGACGATGCTGACACTGCCTTGCATTTAGCAGCCAAATACGGTAAGTCTCACCGTGATGCTGAGAAAAGATTGAGCCCTTCTAAGTATAGCGAAGAATAGGTATGAATATGTTTGTGAAAATATTGGGTTGGAGCATAATATCGTAGCGATTCAGGGATCTTCACTTCGTCTTATTTACAACTTTGATTGCATTTCACACGAGATCACCGGATGTAGAATTTCAAAAAAAATATTGAGCTCATTTTCAGGTCCTTCTTATTCTCAATTTGTACGAAATTGAATAAGGTTCTGATTCGAGCAAAATAGGTGGGGTCGGATAGAGCAAGGTTCGTTTAGAGAATGGATTCGAAAAGAACTTCCAATTGCGCGTTTTTCTTCTTTTTTCGAAACCGAGAAATAGCAGCTGTCGAAACGCCGATTTTTGCCGTCTGGATTTTCCAACTTCTAAGCTCTATACCTGAGTACAGCTACAATGTTGAAGAAAAGACAACCACGGTTTTGTAGAGCGAGAAGAGTACTTTCAAATACTATGAGCAGTTTTTTGGAGGATACTTGTACTGACTGGATTTTTACGCTCGAAAAAAAAACGCTACGATATTATGCTCCAACCCAATAATTTCTCACATGGGCTGTGAGGAGCTCGCTTTTGAGGTTTTGCTTGGAGGCATATTCCTTTTCGAACCCCTTTTTACCCGCTAGACGATCGATTGTCCTCTTCTGCGACCCTCGCAATCGGTACTGTCACGATAGGCAATGGACTGCTAACTGTTTATGCAAATTGCCCCTGCGCCTTCTGTGGATTCTTCTCGTCGCATTTGGGTCAACCATCTGTTATAAGGCCACGAGACAGCACCTGCTCCATGCCAAGCGCGTTGTATTTGTAATTCACTGACAGCTAGCTTCCTACGGCCTAGTTCTTCTAGCGCATCCTGAGAAACGTGAGCTGTATTTGAGCTTTCGGGAAGAATATATGGGAGTGGCTATCAACTCCCCTACCCAGTTATTACCTTTTCTAATGCCATCTGCTAGGCGACCCAGCTGCGCGGACGTTAATCCACATGAATCGCCCCAGCTCCCTCATGGCACACCGAAATAGTCGCACGAACATCGTTGCCGACTGATGGGCTTCCACAACTTTCGCTGATGGACGAAGATTGCTGAGGGAAATCGCGGAATGTCGACGCCAATTAGTGGACGTGGGATTGGACAACGTCGACGCCGCCGCCGCTGCTGCCCAACACGCCAACCACTAGCATGGCTAATTGACCCTCAATGCAACAAATATTGATCTGGAGTCGAGTTTTGGAACTCAAACCCTCTCCCGAACTCCTGCTTATCGATCTGGACAAGTAAGGCCGGCCAGACTCGCTAAAAGCTTTTCCGGCCGAATTCCTTTGGTGTTGCGAACGTGTGCGTAATTGGATCGACCACACCGCAGTTCATGATGTGCTGCGTGGCGACGATCAAATAGGGTAATAACTGGCAGAACAGATGGCGGTGATGACATCTGCGTGGCTCGTACCGCACAAGAGGAAATGCCAATTTCCTTGAAGTCTCTACCAGTGAACTGTTTTCGATAGGAAACTGATAGAAACGTCTCATATGGGATGATTTTTGGGAATATCCCTGTCCGTAAGCAAATTATGAATGTCCTCCCTGCGCTGCAAAGAGATTGTTCTGTGATAACAAATCCGTAGGCTACTCACACCAACGCTACTCAGAATTAAGAGCTCCCCAGTTAACCTAATTCCTTTCATTCTCACCTATTAGGTGAGGGAAACACCTGCGGTTGCTGTAATTACTTGGGTCGCGCAACTAGGCAGACCAAAAAAGTTACGGCATAACCACCTGTTGATGTCGTCATTGATGGATTGTCACCACAGGAGGCCGTTAATGAACAAACAGTGCTAGTGGCCGGGATCGAGGACGCTGGAGGAACGATTGGTTACACATCTGCGTCTCTTGAGAATGTCATGAAGCGCCCACGTCGAAGCTCATTGCTCTTGAATAGGCAACCACAATGCTCCTCCCCCTTTCTACGAATCCCGCAGAGGGCTGAGACGTGAAGGCTTCTCGGGCCGATCGACTTCACCGTCGGCGCCTCACTCACCACTGCCCGCTACCGTAGTACGAGGTTGCTGAGACAGCGCGCATTTGTGTGCTGTCGATCGTCTCGCAGCTTCTCGCAGTCTTCAGCCAGTTCTGATTACCGCCTGCGGCCATTGAATATTTCACTGCGGAGGAGAGGCTCTCCATGCGGCTCGTACTACTTCGCCCGACCCCTATCTGGGTCTCAGCGCCGCCCATCATCTCTTGGCGGTCTGACGAGCATGGGCCCGTCCCTCGCTTCCTCTGCTGATTGCCTTCCATGGACGAGCGCAGTCTGCGTCCTTCTGCCGAATCGTATGCTCCTACATCAAGTACTTCGCTGTGACCGGCTCTGATTTTATTCGCTCTTGCTCAGAACCGTCTGAAGCTCCCGTGCTATCCTCATCATTCGCTCGCTACTGGAGCGTTGCTGTTCGCGCCTCGATATCATCCGTTGCCATGACATCCCGTTGGTTTCGCGTTGTGCCGAACTGTTCCTGGGAACCACATCTCCTTGTCCGATTGTCTTCTACTCCCGCAATGCCCACTACGTCCGTCCATTCGCAGTCCATCCTGGTGGAATAATTCACTCTACGTCCACACACATACACCATACCGTAATCGATCGTTGGTTTTCGGATGAGATATGTCGTGTAAATTCGCCCAATCTGCCGGTCAAGAGTGTCTGCGCCTCTTGTCCACCTGCGCTCTCTTCACAGTGCCCGCCTAATCCTGGCCACCTGGCCCTCAAGGGCTTGACCCTCACCGCATCTCCGCCCCCTGTCATTCGTCTCAATACCAGCTGCTACTGTACCGTGCCTTATTCTGCTGGCTGTGGCAGTGCTTACGCTGGATCGGCGCTAAATCGCTTCGCTTTCATCGGTGACTTTAGTGTGAAATGCAACTAAGGCACGCGGTGAATGCCAAGCGAATAAAGCGTTTCTTCTTCCTCTGCTCCTGGCGTCGGATTCGCTAGTCGTCTGTTCAACGAGTTTCCTTCACTATCACTTCTCTTGAATGTTGTGCTGTGTTTGTTGGTGTAGTCGTGGTGCGATTCCCTTAGACGCTTTTACATATTTAGTGCTCTGCTTATGTGGCTTTTTTATGCATTTACTTAAGGGAAGATTTGCATGTGGGCGTTAGGGATTGGATCTAGATGAAATGGGACGGCCGCTGGCAATCTTTACTGAATTATTTAATTGTGTGCTGAATGAGGATATTCGCCGTAGGGGGGCGCAGACGACGGCTGCCCATCGATTGCGACGCTGTGAGGAAGTGCGCTTCCTTCTTGGCACGAATTCTGAGCGGCCACTAGCACACAGGGAGACGGGTGCCGTTCCACTCGCTTTTGCACGCGATCCACGAAGGAACCTTCAAAGCGCCTTCGTTAGAAAATCAGACGAGATCGCGTAGCCTCTGGGTTTGTTCTAGGATTTTTGTGGGTCACATTGGTGTAGAACCGGGAAGACTCACGATTTTTTGTCATCAGTCGAGAAATTCAGAAAATTGAAGTAAACTGGGGAACGAGCTTGGGAGTGGTAGCCTTCAGAGATTAACTAGATAGAATGAAAGTGAAGGAGTGGTGGTTCTACAGAGATTATTCAGATGAAATGTGCTGTGTTTGAGTTGCCGTATGGTCCAGTAAAAATAGGCATAATTATTGCTTAGACTTGAGAGTAACATCTGAAAATTCATAGTGCAAAATTTATATTTACCAAGGAAGACCATGCGATAAAGATCCCCTTGAGAAGTTCTTTGACTCTCTGGGATATGCCTCAAAATCATCCTAGTAATGAAGCATTTCTTTCTCAATAGTCAACAGTTTCCATTTTGTTTTGTGCCATCCTTAATTAAAATCTGGATGAAATTCGAACCAGTTCCCCTTCATTTTAGAAAACAGGTGAAACGCTCTCAGAATTTCGAGGAATTCGTCATCACACTTAACAGTGAAATGATTTAGAATAGAAAATTTATGTGAAATATCACATCTAGTAGATTGGTAATTTCGGTGTTTTCCCGGTGATACTCCATAATCCCTTTCTTCCAACGAACTCCCACTTCCTTTTCATTACTTAGATTAACTCTGACGCGGACTCCCCTAATCCATCCAATTCACCAGTATTAATGCCAGAAAGATTAGGGAAATCTGAGGAATCCGTTGAGAGATGTAAATATGCATCACCATCCCGGACTGCGATTCTTTGGGTGTTTTTCGTCCCTGTCTAGCTTGTCAGGAAATCCATTCTGAACACTTCCTTTGATATTGTTC
Source organism: Ostertagia ostertagi (assembly GCA_036418205.1). Taxonomy (NCBI): domain Eukaryota; kingdom Metazoa; phylum Nematoda; class Chromadorea; order Rhabditida; family Trichostrongylidae; genus Ostertagia; species Ostertagia ostertagi. Next base: position 10,732 of record MU870292.1, on the reverse strand, counting down.
AAATGGCCTAGGAAAGTGCCTTTGCTTCCCCCCTATTAGTTACCAGTTATCAGAGTGATATGTGGAGAATGACGATGAGCATTAGATCAGCACTCTATGAAGGAGGACTTTGAAGTTACAATATATTTTCCAATCGCCCAGGTGATCCTGACGACAGCGGATGTGTTCAGGTAAAGCTGAGACGACGAAAGTGCTGCTGGATGCTGGAGCCGATATCGAGGCGAAGAACTCACACGAAGACACCGCTCTTCAGTGTGCGGTCGCCGGCGGCCATCTGAATACCGTACGCCAGCTGCTCGAACGACACGCCGTTCTTGAAAACCAGGACGACAAAAGGTTTCAGCTCTTAATCTCTCTCTAAATGATGCACAACACAAAGCAAAGCTACATAACCAGGAAAGTTCGCCATGGCCATTCAAGAAGATATGTATATCACTAGATGTGCCTTTGAACGCTGATCTCAAATCTACCTTCCAAATCTGCTAAACGATTCTCTGAATGGAGTTATGAAGCAAAACAGCGCAACGGCAGTGGTCGGGATTGGCAGTCAAAACGTTAGCGGTAGTACAGTAGTACAGCTAAAAGGCTTTAAATAGCCTATTTAGACTAATCTCCTGAAGAACGCAAGACAGTAAACGCGATCAGGGGCCGATCCTACGACGTTTTAACTGCAAATCCCGACCACTGCCGTTGCGCTGTTTTGCTTCATAACTCCCTTCAGAGAATCGTTTAGCAGATTTGGAAGGTAGATTTGAGATCAGCGTTACAAAGGCACATCTAGCGGTATACATACATCACTTCTCGAGTAGCGAGCCTTTCCTTGTAAGCAAAAAAACAATCTGAATTTGGCCAGTTGCCTGTTAAACCGAACGAATCCGAGAATGAGAAAACAAGAAGAAAGCGAGAATGTCGACTTGGTAAAGGTTTGAGATAATGAAAAACTAGGAGGAAATGAAAAACGAAAAATAAGGCTGCAACAGAAATTTGGACAAAGAGCCAGAGATTCGTTAACGGAGGGCGCTTGAAATGTACGGTGTGGACATCGAAAGTATACGTCCGAGATCAGGTGGAGTGCCAAATCATTTTAACAACAGCTGATACGAATTTGTAAAATCGTCTTTGTCTCAGTTATTCATCGAACTGGTAAAAGCATCGCCCATACGAATAGACTGGTCCTTCAGGACTTGAAACGTGCCGTCAGTTATACGTGGCCTATACAATGACTTGCGGGGGCCAGCCGATGTACAAGTCAGTGTTTTTATCCTCCCAGACAAGTCTGGTACCAATTAACCGACCCCGGAGGGATGGAAGGCTTGGTTGGCCCGGGCGACTCACGACCCAGGATTTGATCCCGGACCGCTCGCGTGGTAAGCGCGCCACTTGCCACTACACCACTTCCGCCCCGGAAGGGGGAGCATTAATAACTAAAGACATTTTGCCTCCACTTTCACATGGATTTAGTCACACCTTGCTGGATACCAACCGAATGCGCCCAACTTAGAATTGAAGAGCACATTCCTTTTCATTGAAAAATACTTCGTAGTGTCCTCCTACTTGGACGGTATCAGAAAATTCTGCCTCGAAAACATGGCGCAAAGGTCCAGCTCAACGGGTCCTTCCCGGACCATGTAAATTACGACTTTTTTTGAAAAGCGAGGGGAGGTTGCATATTCGAAGCTCATAGTTCTGAGAAGCTATCAAACAGTAAATCGGCTCACAATGTGAGAGCTTTAGGCTGGAACACTCGCAGTAGGTCTCATTGAGCTTGACAACGATGGCAGATGACGTCATATTGCGAAGATGGTGAGGGAAAGTTAGGAGGGTTTGCATCTAGTTATAGAGGGATATTTGAGGGGAGGGTATTTCGTTGAAGAAGCTCTGCTAACGACGACAATCTTTGCGGCGAAAAGATCGCTTCAGAAGTTCGACCTGGCAACAGTGTTGTTTTTTTTTCTTTTTCCGACCCCCCAGGATAAAGAGTGTACGTTACACGTTATCGATAAGTATAATGACTTCGTTAGAAGGGTCCTCAGTCACCAAGATTAGACGAATTAGAAGGAGAAAGAAAGATTTTCATGATGACTGTGATGTTAGGCCTCGATAGAAAACCAAACTAGGAGGGTAGTTCGTACACCAAAAACCACTGGCCTTGCTTATCAGGAAAGGCTTTCAAACGTGCCTAGAGACCTAGTAAATCAATACCATCAAAAGTTTGCGTTTACAAATATAGAGAACAAAACGCTAGCCGAACTTCCCAAGCAAAGGATGAGCGATCAAAGTTGGTAAAAAATGCAAAGTCACAAAGCGAGTTAATCCATCCACACCAGTGTTTTAATATCTATGAAACCTCGCCTATTGAAATAAAATGAGTGGCCTGGTCTCAAAAGTTGCATTCATTTTTGACAAAAGGGACCATCTGAGGCAGTTTGGCGCCAGAGCTTATTTTGCTGCATTTTTTGTACTGATTTAGCCAATGTACAACTTGCTTCGAAAGTTCACGTGGCAATTGCAAACTTCTTTGAGTTCAATCGCTCTGAAAAACTGCGATGACCAGAACACTTACAAGAATCAGCAAAAATGTTTCATTTGAAGTCTGAGCTGAAAAGGTCTTTGTTTCCATTGAAGATTAGGAAAAGGGCATTATTTGTCAGGTGAGTCATGAGCCATATGGTTTAGAAATAATGCCCGTCAGGGTTACCGCAGGGGAAGTAATCGCTGCAAGCGCAATCTCACAAAAGCGCACTACTACCCATCTCTACGAAGCCACCTAACCTCCCCTTCAAAAAGCGAGAAAGTGTCGGGTGCAGACCAAACACCACAACTGACGACGGCCTCCAAGTAAATCTGGTTAGAAGTTGTTCATAGTGATAGCTGATTTCTGGTAAATGATAGTTGTAACTAGTGACAATCGATAGAATACAATGATTCGACGCTAATCACGATCAAATCAGAGGAATTTGAATCTATGAAAGTTATCTTCCTATCTGGTAAGCTCGGGCTATTTTTGTGAGGTTTCAGAAAACATGTTTTAGAAAATTTGCAAGCATGAGGAATGTAAAGTGACATTCTGTGCCGCAAAAAATGTTGTGCTTCTCATATTCGATGCAAATCCCTTGAGCGGTTATTATCACTTGTGAAATTTATCCTGTGTGCACATGGCGACGATGTTTCTAGAAACAACGAGTCCTGGTCAGAGAAGGGATAAAGCATGCGTCGTTGAAACCGTCCATATACAGAGTGCGCCGCGCATTCTAATTCCATTCAGAATCGTAGTGGAATTTGGATGTGATTCAAGCAGTGACGATGACTTGAGCTAAGGGAGCCATGGTTTCTTGACAACGGCCTGTTTGCCTTGCTGGGGTAATGTTATTTGGGGCCTCCCGAGTTCGTGGTTACCGCGTTGTGGACATCTCGTGTTTCGGCATTTTTGCACGCGTGGGACAGGAGCGATTTTGTGAGCGCGTCGTTCTCACCTTACTACCGCTTATTTTTTGTTTAAAATGCA
>MU870291.1:14038-26196 GCA_036418205.1 Ostertagia ostertagi | reverse complement strand
AAAATGGAACAATCAATTTAAAGCAACAGTTCAGGAACGGTTTCGCGGGAAAAACCACCAATAATGAAGTTGTAGATGAAAACCAGACGATTAATGTATGAAAAACTGGAAAAAAACGTCGGGGAGGGTCTTAGACAGGTACTCTCCCTCTGCCGCTCAGCAATGGATAAAGACGCACGTTGGACGAGTTGTCTGAACGTGCCCGCTGTAAACGCGCTCCATTTTTCAATCAATTTTCCCTGTGGTCCCAAAACGAGCACGATTGCCGACGCGTCCAATGACGGCCGGCAAGGGGGCGGGATTGGGGAAATCCCCAAGAACACCCATGTTTGAGGGACTTTCCACCCTGTTTTTGAGTTTCTGAGGTAAGTTCGTTTATTATTTCCACTGCATATGTTCTTCACTAGGGCTCGTGTATCCCTCAGTAGTAGTGGCATTGAAATTTTCGGACCCTCCCTGAACTGTTGCTTTAACTGACGAGTAATCTGCTACCGTATAGCGCATTCCGACTCGTCCTTTGCTGCGGTCTCTCTCTTCCTTCGCCGCGCGACGGGCCTCTGGGACACCCTAGTCAACCGCGTAGCACAACATGCAAATATCTACAGCCGATATCCGAAAGTTGGGGTTGTCAGCATGCTTTGCTGATATCCAGCGATCTATGTTGGAAGCAACCTATCCACGTAGCTCTACCAAAGGTGCAATCGTCACTATCACGGTGAACACGCCCACCAACTGTCGGAGCAGTAGAGTCTTGGAAATATAGTCGCACGCGAAGAAAGTGTTATTGGAAAAACTCCAGTCTCAGTTCGTGAAAATATTGACGAACAATGCTGTTGAATGTTGTCTGAAAAAACAGCGGCTCGACTTCACTGTTGTTTGCATGGCAAAGTGTGACGTGTCAACGAAAGTGAAAAATTTCGAGTTTGAAGTAAGTGTATGCTATTGAAAAGAACGTCTCGACTGATTCATCAAAAACAAAAGCATACACAGTTTTTTTTCCACTTTGATGGCAATTGCGAAAGGTGGAGTAGGCCGTGGACGAGCTTCTTTCAGAGCGTGATGGGTATTGTATTAACCCTTTGACTACTGGTGATACACATGCGTACCACTTCCGTAGACAAAGGCATTACCAGGGTTTTGAAATTTATTCAGACTGGAATGACCGTTCGATGGCGGAATTGTGCACATATGGGAATGCTATGATTTTTTCTCTGATAAAAGGTCGGTTCCAAGCCAAGCGATTACTCTGGGTAAATTAACAAGAATATATGAACCGCACGTCTGGCGCAGTGTAGCAGCTCCCAAAAGATAATTTCCAAGCTCACAACCCTTAATAAGTGCTATAAATTTGGTGTCCGCTTTACTTGCATTAGGTTCACATGTGCAACGCCGATAAAGAGTGTGCATAGATTATCAGCCAACCAGTCAATGCCGGACTACTGGCGTTCGCACTTTTCGAAGCGTAGCAGACGAACAAAAGCGTATATGCCAAAGATCCGCCAGATCCGAGCGCTCTACAGAGTGCAGCTTGAAAATCACCACGTGTTGGTCGCACCGGACATTTTTACTTATCCACGGATTATTATAAGAAATTGTGTATTCTATTGTTTAAGGTTGCCAATTTTTTTCCATTTCAAAAATACTCAATCGAAGCGTAATGGAGCGGGTGACAAGAGGTATCGCTGCCACGGCCTTGCGTCATGGATGCGAATACAGGTACCTCACGCATAACTTCTATACGTAGTATTGTTGCAGCAGGAGGGATTACTAAGCATGAAACACAATCGTAAATTAATCAAAAAGTCGTAGTGCAGTTGAAGGGAGCCATGGCTAAATTTTCGACATGTCAAGTGTGTACTTTCTTATCTTAAAATCTAGTGGAAAATCTATATCTTTTTTTATTCCATCTTATAGATATTGTCTTCTTTCTATGTTTTTGATTATAATACCGAGTTTCTTTCTTACATTGAAGTATTTTAGTATCTTTTAGTGAACGTCGATGGGAGCGAGGCGATATTTCTTTTGTTTTCAACGCGAAGGCCAAATACGAGAGCGATGAGTTGATCATAATGGATAACAATGCGAAGGTCACTTTTCCTAGCTCTTATTAGTATCAAAGCCTGTAGTGCGAAGGCAGAGATCAGAGAACTGATGCTTTCCTTCTTATCTTACAAGTGTGTAACTTTGTATCGCTTTCACTCTCGAATTTCAAAATGAGATGTTATGAAAAAAAGAAACAATTCTTCACAATGAAACCAAACTAACTTTTGAGATAGAAATCTTACTCAGAATGGAATTTGTCTTTTAAGCGCCCCTGTCTTGAGTATTGCTGATGAGAGCTCTCACACGGTAGGAATAGCAATTTTTTCGCCAGTTTGCTCCTCAGACATACGGTCTCAAATTTTCGTCATACCAATCAAATAAAGTCATTCTTTGTTCTCAAAAAAAATCATAGAAAAATTCCTCTTCCGTTTCAGGTGTTCCAGCGAGTTCGTCATGAAGAGTCTGAGGCCGAAGTTGATGAAGAAGTAGATGTGTTGATGTCGTCTGATATAGTGTCAGCCCAGGTTTGTCAAATAGTTGCCATGAGGTCAGTTCTTCATTATTTAATGCTTGAATTTTTCTAGATGTCAACAAAAACGATCACTTTTCGACAAGCATTTTCAGGATGGGTTTTTAAACATGCAAGAGAGGTAGTGACTTATTTCCTGACTTTTTTTTGTCTGCATCGCTCCAGTTCTTGACATTTTTTCCCTTTTCTTTATACTATTTATATTGAAAAATTAGTCCTATGGTAGAAATCATTGATTACTGTAAATTTGGCACCTACCAAAAAATCTCCATACATTTTCATAGATCTGCCAAGTGAGTTCGTATGAGCATTCCTTTGTTTGTTGCAAATTGTTTGTTTCCTGACTTTCGCTGTACTATTTTGCGTAAAGTTACACTCTTGAAGTCACTTTCTTGTCTTTTTAGAGAATCCATCCATTCGCTTATTGGGGCATGAAATTGGCCTGGTCAATTCTTGCCCGAATATCAGTTTTACTTTTTCTTTTTCATATGTACACTATTCTTTTTGAAATGTACCCTATTCCAGTATGAATTGTAGAGCTAGCTTGCTTGGAATTGCAATTATTCAACTCCAATAAATTTGCCAATAATTGTTGAATACCACATAACATTATAACAGACAACGAAAACTACGTCATCGGTAGGGGCAGGGATAGACATGTTCATGAACATGTGATGATAAGGTCGACAGATAAGTGAACAGGTGCGGCGTCATTGCAGGTATAGATCATCGGCCAAGTTTTAGTCTACCTTCATCAATGAGGAAAGTGGCACACGTTTATCGCCGAGAGTGGCTGTGGTTTTTTGTTGCTTTTTTAATTCAATTTCCTTCATCCAACCGGTGAAATTCGATGACTGCAAAGTTTAGAGTACTCGTGTAAAAATGAGGAGATCGTGCCGAATCTGCGGTAACGTATTTAATAGCAGCTCGATGAGACGATTGTGCCCTACATCAAGGAACCAGAAGGTTGTACTGGCAGCATGTCTTTCCCTGATAGGGGTGATTGAGAAAGCAAGTGTTGCTGCTGAGATCGAAAATCTCAGCAAGAACATGGACAGTTATCTGTCACTCTCACATGATTCATGCGGTGAGTTCGAAGCATAGTGTAGGGGGTGTGGGCTCCTTGACAAAAAGTGACTGGTTCGATGCGGGAACCCGAGGTCCATACTAGATCCAAAGTGGAACTGGGATCCCCGCATCGGAAAGGTTCCGCTGTGGACGGTGAAGCGGTCACTTATTTTAATAGGGACCCACATCCTAGTGTGAGTATCACTACTAAGTCACTGTGATCAAGAGTATTATGAGCAGGCTCAGTACCTTGCGCTGAAATGGTAGCCAGTGGGAAGCGCATCTCGTACTGCGACGACCCATGTCAGGGGAAAACCACTGCCTACGTGACCACTGCAGATATTCCACCACATCTCGTCGAAGTGATCAACGCAGAGAATAACGTAGGCTTTTATCATAATATGATCCCTACTATATATGAAACGCTGTCTGTCTGTTTGTGTGTGTGTCACGAAATTCATAGCCCGCGTCGCTGCAGACGTCAGGAGCTGATTACAAATTTCAAGAAATTGATAGCGCGCTCCGCAGCAGCAATGGAACCTTGGTTCTTACAAGTGTTATAGGGTGCTGGACGGGGACACATGTGGTTTGTGATCCTACCCAAAGTGGACAACTGGCAGGAGCCGATAAGCGGGGGCCTCAACGTGACTACCATAAACTTCGTTGCGCCCGTCACAGCAACAGTGGAAAGTTGGTTCCGACGTATTGTATAGGGGGACGGACGGTGACTCAGATGGTGGGTGATCCAAAGTTGTAATGTCTGATAAGGACTGATAGGTGGCGTTCAGTAAATCTTATCTAATTCGCTGCTCCCCCGCGGTGACTGTTGTTGCATTCACTATACGAATGGCTGTATTACTAGGTGCTCAAGAAATGAAAACTTTCCATTCCTTATCAAGGAGCGGTATTCATTGAACCGCTAAACAGTTCAGTTTTCTAGATAATGGTGAACGTCCATCAATAAGTATCAGAGGCTCAGTGAATGAAAACTTCCTACTCAAATTGCAACATTACTAGCAACAAGAACAAATCGACCGCTAGCAAGGCTCAGTTCAATACAAATTATGGATGTTTACAGAATTATGATAAGTACCAGTTTAGCTCCGCAGGCTATAGCGCGCATCTTCCCATAGGCTTCAGTTAATGAAGAGCCTGTGGAACGCTAGACTATGCACTTCGTCGGACTTACTACTAGATGAGTTTGCTGAGTGACCAAGCGCTCCACCTGCTCACCTACTTCACTGCAGCCGACCATGTGGTGCGCGCGATAGCGTGCGTAGCAAAACTGGTAAATAATATATCTGTAACACATTTTCGAGGGCCGATTTTTTAAGAACGCTGGGGCTATCAATGCTCGAGACGTGTGGTCGTTTGTAAACGATGCTCTCAAGAGATATTATGGGACAGATTCGTGGCCTGCTGAGGAGGAGGAGGAGGAGGAGGTCCGTCGTAATGTAGTTTGAAATTATTTTCACGTTACAGGGTTAGTTCAGGTGGGGTTGGAGGAGGCCGTCTCGGTGCAAGGTAATGATGAAATGATTACTTTGGCTCCTTGCGAGTTGGAATTGGAACCGGCCCCTGAAGAAGACGTCGAAATGATGGAGGACTCTGAAACTGTAGATGATGCGGCATCCACTGAGGATGATCAGGTTCTCTATTGTAGTATATCCCTGTTGCAGTTTTTATGAAATATGAAATTGTCTCGGGGTCGGGAATACATACCATCCAGCAGCGACTCATAGCAGCTGCGCAGCAATGGAAGACCTTGGACAGACGGAAGCAGCTGATCTGCAAAAATACTTCCTTGTCAAAGGAGAAAAGCTGTGAAGCTGTTCCGTTTCTGTCCCGAATGCGGGAGACAACTAGGGAGAACACAACTGAAGGCGATTGGAACTGCAGCTGTGGTGCGGTTCATTTGTGGCAACTGCAGCGTACGTAAGCCTCCCGTGAAAAGATGGGAGAGCACAAATACCTTGTCCCGCATTCGAGGGAGCGCGACGTTCAAAGAAACTTGGTGCTGGCGTACTGGCAATTCACGATCTGAGACTGCGATTCGCTGGTCACTGCCACAGTCAGAATTTTTCTGACAGAGAATGTGTGATGCTACTTATCTGACAATTCAGGAGCTTGCAAGATGGGCGGAAGCGGCCCATTTTGCGATGTTTTCGAGCACCTTTTTTTATGAGGTGTTCAAGGTGACGAAGCCCGCCATCGAGAACGTCTACCAGTCGCAACAACGTCTGGTACTCGACACGATTAGGAGAGAGTGTAAGGTACTCTACGTGTTTTGAAGACCCACCACCAAACCTCAACATATCGCGATTGCAGGAGAGTGCTATTGCAGCGCATGAGCATATGACAGCCGAGGATATTCGGCTATGATTGGGAAGGTGGTGCTGTCAGATCTGCGTACTAAATTGATCCTCCATTGTGAGGTGCTCCATAGATCGGAGACGGGTGAGGCGCTATATGAAAAGGACACCATTACATACTTCCTACACCTAAATTTTTAATTGCAGAGGACGTTAGTACGCGCATGGAGGTCGAGGGCATGAAGCGGCTGTTGCGGTGGGTGGGTGGTATCGGATTTCGTAGTGTTCGTCGTTTGACGACAGACGCGAACGTTGCCATTAGGCGCAAGTCTCCGATAGTGGATCTGAGCTCCGGCTGTCATCGCTTCCATTATTATGACGGATGGACCTGATGAAGTGGCTACAATGAGCTTCAGGAATGTAGGAAAAACACTCGAGTACCACCTGAGAGCGATGCACACACTTTGTTTAGGCGGCCAAACTGGGCGGTTGCGGTGTGATCGAATTGTGGACGGAGAAGACGCAGACGTGGTTGTGGCAAGCCTTTAAAGCGGCTTCGGAGTCGGGGGCCGATCCCAGGGCCTTGTTCAATACATGCTGATGCACATTGTGGGCGTGCATCAATGGCCACGGGTAAGTCCCTTTGTAGATAACTGTTACATCACACCTATTTTGAAATGTTACAGGATCCGCTTACCGACCGCTACACTCACTGCAGCCACGCTCCCCTCCAGGGTCCGAGGCCTCTAGAGTTGGACCGGGATTCTAAGGCGTATGAGGTGTTCCGGGGAGTCCTCCTCACGAAGTCTTTCCAAACAGACATTGAGCGAGGCAGCCCATATGGAGGCACCTCCATATGTGAGGCCAAAAACGCTTTAGATAGATTGTACTGTCCTAAGGAAATATATTTTCCAATTAGGACATACCCGCTTCGTAACATGATGGCCACGATGCATATGAATACATTGCGGCTTGCAGAACTTAGCGGGGAAAGAAAGAGTTGAAGTCACGGCGTCAGTCGGAAAGGTACTGAAAGGACTTCTACGCTGGTCCTAAAGTCTCCAGCAAAACATGTTTGGAGAGACTTCGTGTTTAAGGAAGTCCTTGAGGAACGACTCACATCCTTGCAATCGAAGGGTCCTAGCGGTTCACCTCAATGGGTCAAGGACCTATTGGAGGAAGAAGAGGATTACGAATTGGAGTTATAATGCGGTAAGCCTGACGGATAGATTATTATGAATTTATAATATATTTCACTACGCGATCGCCCAATCACTCTAGTACAACATCACAGCTTAGCGCTTGTGCCGCTCTCTAAAATCATATTTGTAAGTGGGAAAGGTCATAATGAGGATGGAGAGATACTCACCGTGAAGCCCGCATATACCCCGCTGCTTGAAGCCCGCATGATACCCCTCAGGCAGCTCATGGAATTGAGGTGCTGTAACGACACATTGGCGTTCTCCACTCAATTTTCTTCAGCCAGGGCTTCGCTCCTTCTACATCCATCCTCATTCACCTCGCGGCAGCAACATTTTCGCGGACCGTGGTGAGCGTCACGCACGATCCGCACGAACACCATTCCAGGCTACTCAGCCTGGAATGGGACAACTCCTTACTAGGAGGATGCAAAAGCTGAAACATGCACATTAATCATTGCGAAATCAGTTCTAAAAAAATTTTGCTTAGGGAATTACTTTTCATTCATCCTGTCCCGCCCTCTCTCTCCCTCCTCATCACTCTCTTCACAATTCCGCTCCGGGTTTCCATTGCCCAATTGGAACGCAGTCCTCGAATCAGAAACTGAAAGGTTTAATTTAATTTAAAAAAGATTGTAATTTTCATATGGATGATAATGATAACCGAGGATAATCTCCTCGTTTGCTTACTCATACGGCTGAAGGGGTGTGGTTCACTTGGACAGAAAGCAGCTTTGTAGAACTGAGAAGCTCAGCTCCACCGCTAATCATCAGTGGACTCGATAATCCGCTATGTGCATTCCTTTCTAGGGATGCGACATTTTCCTAATTTGTTGCCTATTCTAATGAAGAAAAATGATATACTGTAAAACGACATGGGTCACGGTATGATCAATTATGGGGGGGGGGGGGAGGGGAACATGTAGCGGCGCGGCGCTCTGTTTGACTGTTCCTCCAAGGCTAGGTCGCCGATGGCAGGTATTTCGTCACCGCAACGTAATGACAAAAAAGTAACCGCCTCTGGGACTAAGCCGTGGAGGAGCAGACGAACATACTGCTACGCTGCCGTACTCTTTCAACCCCGACCGCCCCTTCTCCCCCCTCTACCCTTCGACTCAAACAGCACCGGAGTTTTGTATTAAGTAGACGGTAATTGAAGTTTCAATAAAGTGATAAAGAGGAAAAATGACCATCAAGGGGTTGACTCAACAGCTATATGATATAGTCATAACTTGAGAATGTGGATGTTACGTATTTATCCCACCCTGCGCCCGTGCGATTGCGTACAGCAAGCGATTACAGTACTCTCACGGCTAGTTCCGCTATCGTTGGCACCCTGTTTTCGATTGAATAACTACGGGTAGAACTTGTGATGAGAGGAAATAATAAGACTAGATGACTTATATCGTCTAGCAGTTTTTGCATATACTTTCGAGATGTCAGCAGTGAATATTTGTGGTAGTGGACATCAGAAAAAATCTCCTATCAGCAAAAGTAGGAAGCGAACACTGAACATAACATTTCATGCAAAATGATTGGAATCGTGGAGAACAGTTTTCCCATTGATAGCGCAATAGTTAAGCTTTTGCTCACAGCGTACGTGAAGAACTGCTATTATCTTCCAATTGTGTAGGTTTATGCCCCCTCTTGTGATGTGTGTTTGGGATCGATGTATAAAGTAAACCAACCTCTTCTGCCGTAGGTGAAGTCGGCGTTCGTAGCGCTGCTTGTGGTGGTTCAGTGAATATATTCTGAGAGGCAGATCATAAATCGCACACAGCTAGACATGAATACCACTTTGAGATATTCGTGGCGTTGACCACTTCGCACAATCTCAAACTTGGGTAATTAAACTTTATCTAGCTTCAACATAACGAAAAACATGAGAACATAACATCGCTAACGTGAGGATGACAGTTAGACCCGACTACTCTTCAGAAATCATGAATGCGAATTGAATTGAACTCGGAACAATGATTAATTAGTAACAAGTAACTAACAAATAACTAACTCTTCTAGCAAATGGGACGCTGAGCATGTCATGCAACAGGATTCATCGTTGCCAGAGAACACACGAGCGAGCTAGATTCAAGCATCCATACCCAGTATTTCATATACTTATCGAAGGAAGAACAAATTGGACGCGAAAACAATTGAACAAACATATCCCCATAAGAGCTCTGAACTAACTTCAATGATGAACAAGGATGACGGGGAAAACAATTTGCGATAGACCATAGGGGGCTAGCCCAACATTTCTAGACGAATCAATCAAACGATATCGATGAAATGGCAAGACACAACTTCCGTTGTTATGAAAATCGATACATTTCAACACTACTGTCCTAGTGCACCAATTGGCCAGATTTTCAAGACATTCGGTCCGACTTACATTTGCGAGGCACTAATGCAAAAGCACTAAGAAAACAAGATAGCCTGAAGGGCGAGGTCGAACTGGAACTTCATAAAAGGAATGCGTCAAGAGAAAAGAGTGCGCTGAATCGCAAGATACTAGAGCAAAATCAAAAACAATAGAGATGAGAATAAAAGGGGCTGATGTCGTAGCGAGAACAAATTATTACGGCAACTGGGCAATCCTTTTATACGGCGCTCGTGGCGCGCGATCCGTCTTCTACTAGATCGGTGATCTGCATTCGTCGATCTTGCTGTCGGTGAGGCTTGACCAGGTCCAAGCGCGGCGTCGATGAAATTCGAATTATCTGACGACCATTGCTGGCCCCCTCCCCCTGTGCCGAAGGCCGAATTCCATTGAAACCGAGCGCTCTTTCAAAAGCCGAAAGCTATGAAATTAGTTTAACTCTCCACAAACTGCTGGATACCATTGCACCAAGTGAGATCTTTTTCAGCCACTCGGGTGCGCCGCCATTGTCACGTAAGGAGTTAATGACAGCCCGCTGCTCACAACGACAAACCTTAGAACGGAGCAAAAAACGTAATTAAGAAACTGGACATATATGACAACACCGGTGTCTTGGTTATATGTCTCCTCGCAACACAGACTCTTACCAATTCATATTTACTACACTAGAATAGTTGGTGTTCTCAATTTACACGTCCCCTTTCGCTCAAAGGAAGCCTTGTAAAAGCCTTCGCCAGCTGTGTGTTGACTGGACTTTGGCGTTGACCGTGGAGCAGCTTATTTACTATTGAAATTTGAACAAATATTCAAATGATTATAACTTTCTTCAAAGTTAACGAATTTTCAATCTGAAAGCTGATTTGGGAGTTTTGTGAAGAGCTTTTTCTAATCAGTACTGAAATTACAGGAAGTTATAAGAAATAACAAATTTAGATCAAATAACGAGGAAAATTCGAGACGAGCACGAGTTTTTACACTTTCCGGAGCAATAACTTATAGTATAAGACGCCATTCGGTCGTGGGCGATCCGCGAGCTGCCTAACCCCGGGATTCCAACAGCGAGGTCGCGGTTTGGCCTTCGAACATTGCCAGCTTCTCACGCATGCATGTCAAGTGTGACTGCTCCCCACCCCCCCCCTAGACTGGCGACACTGCCCCTGGCTCACGGATTCCCCGCTCCACATTGAAGGGTTCACTGTAGCAGGAGGCAGTGGGACCCGTAACGAATGGCGCCCTTTACTAGTCAGTAGGAGTACAAAACGATGCGTCCGTAGGTGGGTCATCGGAAATGACGTCGTCGCCGCACTTGATAGAAGCTATGTGGATAAGCTGCTTCCAACATACATCGCTGGATATCAGCAAAGCATGCTGGCAACAGCTTATCCACGCAACTTCTATCAAGTGCACGTCACTTCCGGTGACACACCTACCCCAACTCACGGATATCGACTGTAAATCTAAAGTGAAGGGAAAATTCAGCAAAGAGAATGTAAAAATGTCGGCGCATTCAAGAAAATGCCTACCGTTCCTGTGGATGACATGAATTGGAACAAATCAGCCATGCATATTGGATTCCGCTTCGCTCGCTGCTGGATACGTAGCTACTAAAACACTACAACATCTGTAGGAAGACGAGAGGAATGAACACGCCCAACTACACAAATGAATAACACATGCTCACAAAGTAACTGTTTGCTTTGCATTCCAAACCAAACATTCTAAACCGCCTTCAAATTAAAAAATCAAGCAGAAAGACGGAGAGGAATAGACGGATTGAGTCAAATACAAACCGATATCATAAGCACACATAGCTACCTGAGCCAGATGGATTCCAAATGCCGTTGCAAAAGTACACGTCAACCAACACTGACTTCACTCCATCTGAAAACGAGCTCTTGAAATAAAAAGCTACATCAAATAACAATTGCAGGCATGTACAAACAGAATTTGCATCTTCAGCAAAGTCTGCAATTGAAAGAAACCTAAGAAAACATAACAAACACCACAAAAATCACGAACACAAAAATTACAATGTGGAAATAATATCAATCGAATGCAATTCTATTTTTAGGCAATTATCAAGAAGCAATCACAAGAAAGGATTAATGAATAGAGAGTAAGAAAAGGAAACTAAGCAGATGGGCAGCGATCAGCTGAGATTTTCTGGCGTCATCGATTGGTGACCTGGATTTAGCGTTGCTGGCTTGGTGCCAGCACTGGCGGACAACTCGTACGGCGACGTCACTCTTGCCGCCCTGGCTTGAAATCCACTGAAGAGGATGGGGTCCTATTCTGGGCTTACTACACTGTTTTTCCTGCTCTCTTTTTGCATGACTATTCAACTGCCACTCAATAGTTCATAGGTGGTCAGAAAACTCTCGAGTTCGATCACAAGTTTTGCCTTCAAGTTTTCTTACCTCAGATGATGTTGGGGCGAAGCTTAACCTTCAATGCAATCTATGAGGCTTTCTTTTAGTTTTCTCAGACAAAACCGGGTCAGTGCTTCGCTATTAGTTCCTGCGCCGATCGTCGCCGCATGCAGGAAGAATTGGGAGGGTTGGTATTTGGCTGATTATTTACTTGGTTCTTCAAATGACCTTATGGTGTTCACAAGAACGCTGGGTTGT
>MU870291.1:0-12721 GCA_036418205.1 Ostertagia ostertagi | reverse complement strand
ACCATGAGCACCACATCGTGACTTTTGCTTTCAGCCTCATTACTGAACATGAGCCCACGACGCCAGTCGTCAGCCATATTATGGGTGGCAAATTCCAGGTGAAGTTCCATGGTCGCATTGCTGCAGCCATTACACTGCGCGGGCTGAAGTTAATGATTTTTATCATTGTTCTCACTCAGAAAAAAGAGACCGCAAGTTTTCGGAGCATTGCCTCTCATCGTTGTTCATTTTTCAATTTTGAAATCGTTAGAAGACGATGAAAAAAGAGCAAGCAAGAGTTTTTCACCGAATGGTAAGTCAAAAGCTGGAATATTTGAAGGTTAGAACCTTCGGTACTATCTGAAATCAAATAAAAACAACAAACACAGAATTCGCAGGACGAACTGCGTCCAAAAACAGTAGGTAACAAACAAAGAAAGCGAAAATACGTATCATATTTCAACTAAATCCTTATTCTCCCAGTTTGCTTTGATACCTCCATTCCCCAAAATATGGAAATTGCCTCCTTCATGAAACGTTTCCGGACCGCGCCCTATTGCCGTGACGGGCGCGTGTGGCCGACGCCTTTTTGTGCTCACCGCAACGTGCTGCGCGGCGAGCACAAGTATCATATATTCAACATGTATTTCCAATGAAACCATTATTTTATCTTATTTTTGTACTTTTCGTGTCTAAATGTACCCACTAATTAAAGTGATAGCGCCATAAAAAGAAGGGAGTAATGAAAATTATTCAAAATAAGTTGCAGTGGGAAGAAAGGAAGTGTCAACTCTTGGTTTCAATTTCAATAGTATCAGATTCGGAACGCAGGATATCTTAAAAATTCTTTCGTGAGTGTTTCGAAGGGAAGTATAACATTTTTTTTAGCACAAAGTGAAAGTTCATTTGCAATTAATTTAGGAAATCCTTTGAGATCATAGTCTAGGTTTTTCATACGTGCTACATGAGTATGTTACATAGATATGTAACAACATGAAACATTTTGTCGAAAAACGAATCCTCGAAAAATCGCTTCTTGAAGTCTCTGACAGCCCATGGGTGTGGGGTGGTCCGGAAAAGACAGGAGGTTCGTGATTCGAGCGTTCTAAGACAAAAGTGTACAGCGGTGGGAGGGGAGGGGGTGGGACAGTAAAACGAAGTCGGTTCCCTCCACATTTGTAACGGAATCAAGTACAATTTGCTTGATTCATGTCATGGTATCAACTGAATATTGAAAAGCACGTTCCCCACCATCAAAGGCTTCATCGTAGCTTCACAAGAATGCTGGGTTGTGAACAAAACTTTCGCCCCAGGCGGGACTAGAACCCGCACCTCTCGCTTTCCGGGCAAGTGCGCTACCAGTTACCATTTCATTCCAACTCAGCTTTTCATGGTATACATACAGTACTCGCCGTAAAAACTGCAAAATTCACGCGAAAAACGCGATTTCGCGTTTTTTTTTCGTTTTTTCGTTATAACTCGGTTTAAAATTAAGATTTTCAAAATCTGAAAAAGCATTGAACTCAGCTCGTCGAGTTCTATAAGAATGTCCTAAAGTTTTCTAGCGGCACTACACTGGATTGCGCCATGCACTCGATTTTCATCTCAAAAAGTAGTTGCTCGCATGTGATGTGTATATAATCCCGCTTATGCGGGCTGACCGCTACACACAAAGAAGGGCCTCAAAACTTACCCCAGAATGCGCCACGTACTCAATCTCATCCACTACATTGTGAGATTAGATGAATGTTATTTTCCGAATTCTTAGATCTTCATTTCGTTTTTAAGCGCTTACTGGCTTTACGTGTTCCCTCTGCTCTCAATATCCCATCCTCTGTATATCAAGTGGAATCTTTGAACAGTTCTCAGCAGGCATAGTGGGCCTATTATGTGACATTTTCCATTTTCAGAGGATGTTTTGCAGAAAGCTGTGAAGATAGCGAACAATTTCCTTCACTGTCGTAGACTACGGTCACTTGTCTGTAGGAATTATGTGGAAAACTTGGTCGCAAGTGAGCGTTCCTTCCGTGGTGTGGCCCCAAACATCACTCCTCGTCATGCCCTTGTGAAATGATCAGATTTTTTGCTTTTCCAGATGAACTTAGGAACTGAGATGTGCACCATTCGATTCCCCATGAAAAATACTATCGAACGGTATACAACACAGTCCACTACTGAAAATTTGTTTTTTCACCGTTTTCGGCCTTCTCCCTATTGCCGATCGCCTTCCCCAGCCCTAGGCGGCCACGTGCGATTCACGTGCGCGGTGCGTGACGCCGTTCCCACGCTCGTGCAACAGCCATAGCGACGTATCGATCGGGCCCAACTACGGCCGGTGGCCGGTCATCACGCGACCTCTCACGCACCGCGCACTTGGTATACCGTTCGACAGTATTTTTATGGGGAATCGAATGGTGCACATCTCAGTTTCTATGTTCATCTGGAAATGCAAAAAATCTGATCATTCCACAAGGGCATGACGAGGAGGTGATGTTTGGGGCCACACCACGGAAGGAACGCTCACCTGCGACCAAGTTTTCCACATAATTCCTACAGACAAGTGACCATAGTCTACGCAGTGAAGAAAAAAAATGGAAAATGTCACATAATAGGCCCACTATGCCTGCTGAGAACTGTTCAAAGATTCCACTTGATATACAGAGGATGGGATATTGAGAGCAGAGGGAACACGTAAAGCCAGTAAGCGCTTAAAAACGAAATGAAGATCTAAGAATTCGGAAAATAACATTCATCTAATCTCACAATGTAGTGGATGAGATTGAGTACGTGGCGCATTCTGGGGTAAGTTTTGAGGCCCTTCTTTGTGTGTAGCGGTCAGCCCGCATAAGCGGGATTATATACACATCACATGCGAGCAACTACTTTTTGAGATGAAAATGAGTGCATGGCGCAATCCAAGTAGTGCCGCTAGAAAACTTTAGGACAGATTCTTATAGAACTCGACGAGCTGAGTTCAAGGCTGTTTTCAGATTTTGAAAATCTTAATTTTAAACCGAGTTATAACGAAAAAACGAAAAAAACGCGAAATCGCGTTTTTCGCGTGAATTTTGCAGTTTTTACGGCGAGTACCGTATACAAGCGAGAGGTGCGGGTTCTAGTCCCGCCTGGGGCGAAAGTTTTGTTCACAACCCAGCATTCTTGTGAAACATTCGCAACGCGAACTGCGGCGTTAAAACAGCAGTTAACAAACAAAACAAGCTTTGTCATAGCCTTCTATCCTGACGTTATAGATTCTCTTTCACGGGGAACATGGTTCTAATTTCAAACTCAACGAGGTCCTCGGCAGATCGTGGGTGATTGGTAATTAAGACCTTATTTGAAGCACTGGTTGGAGGTTGATTCAATGTCATGGCTACTATCCCTGAGATGCTACCCATCAGCTAACCGAGTAAAGAAGTTATGAGCAGCTTCGGATCAAAGCGAATGCGGTAGACCCTTTGAGCTAGATTAGTGAAAAATGACCTGTTTCTGCTCCTCGGGGAAGCTTGAGGAATATTTTCCCGTAAAAATTCCGTTAAGTGGCACCCTGTGTGATGAAAACAATGATGTGCGTTATGGGCTAAGCAACAATTTTTGACCCTCCCCCCCTATGTGTCGGGGATATTTTTACAAAGCATAGGTTAGGTGTACAAGCCTGTTTGTTCTGTAGACTGGAAATATGTTCATATTTGTTTTATTTATTTTCAACCTTTAATTTCATTACTGCTTGTGACGATAAACTCCAATATGTTTTATAAAAAATGATTTGTGATTGATCAATTTCTAATAAAACGAATTTCCGTAGATTCTGCATGAAAATGCCAACACTATCACAGAGAACTGAGCGGAAATGTTGCTGAACATTTCAGTGTTTTTTACGGCGCGTGTCAATTTGTAGCGCTATTTTAATCGACTTAATATCCGGAAATTGGAATGGAATTCTTGGCTTGCTGATCTGTTTTTGTTCCTCTTCATCCGATGAGCTGCTGCTACTTCTGTGGCGACCTCGATCTCTGCGGGCTACCTCACGGCTGTTTCGGGGGATGATGACATAATTGTCCTTATCCCGCTTTCGACTGGATGATGAGGCTCCGTCTTTCGTTCTGGATCTTGACCGATGCTTATGCTTGCGAGTTTTCTTGTCTTTCTTCTTCCTGAAACTTAACGACTTGTGAATAAGACGAAATGTCAGTAATAATCTCGAATCGTACTCTTTTCCCTTTTTGCTCGACTTTTTCTTCTTTTTTCTTTTATCATTATCATCGCTGGATGACGAAGACGAGGATGAAGATGACGATTCATCTGAAATACAATTTCTGAACTATGGGAGAAATGCAGTTCGTGTTCTATAGCCCACAATAAAGTGAAGAAATACATACCCTCTTCTTCAAAAAGCGAGAAAGTGTCGGGTGCAGACCATGCACCACAAGTGACGACGGCCTTCACAAAATGTTAATGTTTTCTGCCAATGAAATGATTAGCCTGTTGCAGTTGTATTCTATCGATTGTCACTAATTACAACTATCATTTACCAGAAATCAGCTATCACTATGAACAACTTCTAACCAGATTTACTTGGAGGCCGTCGTCAGTTGTGGTGTTTGGTCTGCACCCGACGCTTTCTCGCTTTTGAAGGGGAGGTTAGCTTGGATGTACGTAAATGGTCAAACGGAATCAGGTCAATTGATGCCAAACAGTGCGAGCATGTGTCAAAACTTCCAGCCAATGGCCCTTCTTTCCTCTTCTTTCTCAACTGGGACGCACACGATTCCCCATATAGCAATTACCACATCCATCCTGACTGGATTCGCGCCTTACTTTAACCCATGCTCGCTAGTATCGGGAGGTGGGAGATTCCACTCCACCCTAAGGGAGTCTGAATGCTTAGCCGTTTGTATGATTTGGTAAGATACAGCAAAAGACGGTGAGGAGATGGAATTTCCCACAAAAGCTGAGCACCCTGCCCATACTATCAACGTGCAATGTGATCTCAAAGATTCCTTGTGATTTTTGCTTCCGTTCATTACTGATAGACCATGAGCTGAGATGTTTTCATTACCACACAAATACCCTATTCAATCGCCCGTGCCAAAAACTGACTACATTATGTAGTTGCCTAAACAATTTGTACGGGTATGCGCTACTTCCCATATGAAGCGCGATTTACGATCCCAAGGTAGCTCATCGAAATTAATGTAGAGGTGGTCAGCGGTGCCGGGATGAAGAAAAAACAGAAACGGCCTCAAACCTCGAGAAATGGGACCCCTTCCTTGCCCGTTGATTTCCGCATTGATGCGACTCTCATCGGTGCTGCCCTCTTCAACACTAACGCTCTCTCTTCTCTGCTAAGCAATCAGAAACTTGCGGCGATCTACTGGTGTGCCGCGCTGATGGCGTCGCAAGGTAGTTTACGGGCTGCTTGAACATTCGTCGATGGTCCTGCTGCGAATAGCTTGGCCACGGACAAGCAGAGAACGGCGCTTCCAAAGATGCCAAACGGGAGCTACGTGAGCCAGGAGGAGTCAGGAGTTCAGGGCTTGGGGGGGGGGGCGTGAGCCACTTCTTCATGTAGTAAAAGTTGGAACTCGCAAGGTCCTTATAGTCGTAAGCCACTATTCAAGCGAGAGGGAGCACATTGACTTCTTTCAAGGATCGAGGTCAACGACAGCTCACGATGTACTCCACAGACGGCGTTTACGGCATGCTATAGGTCGTCGCGGGGCATATGCTTAGCTGCGAACTGTGTGTCGGTCTGCACCCTGAGGGGTCCACCAGTCTTTCCACTATGTAGATCCTCCTTCTTCGAGCTTGGTTATCGTGGAATCCCACTCTAAATATGCACTATCGAAACGCGCTACGTCATGCAAGTCAGAACATAGACAGAATTTTGTTCAAAATCAGCTCCACGTGCACGATAAAAACTACCCTGTCAAGATTATCATTGTCATTACATACTGGAAGTATTTCAAAGGTACAACAGAGTTAAGAAGAAGTCCCATCACCTTTCTACAATTAATGGACACTAAGCTGTAATTGATTCCGTTTCAAATTTATTTTCAAGCTGCATGAGAACTGCTCCCTTTTTGTAGTCCGTTGGGCGAATGTTATCAAAACGAAATAGTGGATTGCTATCGATCACAATAGCGAAATGAAACAAGTTAAATTTTATAACTATGAAATTTCAAAATTATTCACCAGTTATTTACTATGCATGATATGATTATTATAACCCACTAAATTAGTTCTTTTATACTTATCCAAAACTATTGCAATTCCATGTTGATGAATTTGTTAATGAACATAAGCATAAAACCTATTTTATGAAGTTTCGAAACGTTTTATAAGTTATCAGAGCTTCGTATTTTTTGCGATTTCGTGAGATGACCCTACTGGAAAATATGATTTGGCTTCATCGCGATCTAAATGATGGTCGGAGGTGCAAAGACACGTACTGCCACTTATTAACACGCACGCAGTAAGGGGATCAAATCGTGAACCGTAGCTGTGCAGGCTAACCAAGCTTTCCACCCTCCCGGGTCGGTTAATTGGTACCAGACAACTATGGGAGGAAAAACACTGACTTGTACATCGGCTGGCCCCCGCAAGTCATTGTATAGGCCACATCGCATTCAAATGCCACTACGAATGTACAGTGGAAGTAGAATGCGTGGCGCATTCCAAAAAGGGCTGATCAACGTCACATGGCTTATCTCTTATCCTTTTATTATTTAACATAACCCTAGTTCCAGCTAGTTATCAGTACTGTGTGAGAGGAGGTTTTTCTCATAGATCGATCGAGCTGATTCATCACCACCGCTATCGATTGGAATAACTATTCACCCAGGAAAAACGTTTGTAATACTCTTTATATTCAATCCTAAAAATCATTCTAATCAAAAATTTCCAAATACCTACTCATTAAAGATATTCAAGTAATATGCCCTCAGCGCAATTTAGATAGTTGCTCTATTTGGGCCAGCCGTTTATTAAAGTACTCTCACAGCTTTTGTTCTATCATTAAAATTCATTGGCTGCTTCGAAAACAGCAGAGAAGTAGCAAACTACGTAGATCTGGTTCAAAAAGCTGTCTGTTTAGCCCGCTTTGATCCAGCGCTATGAAGGGTGGCTGCAGGAATTCTATGAGAAGTAAAATTCTCCACTAGACAAAGCGCAAACCTGACGAATCATCGGCGGCAGCTTTGGCTTCAACCTCACTGTCACTGGAACTATCAGATGAGTCTTCGGAAGAATCAGAAGAGGAAGGTTCTTGCTTCTTCTTCTTGCCCATTACAGTGAGACTTCCCCTAAAATGTATAAGCAATTCAAGCAAGTAGTAAACGCTCAGCCACGAAACGAAACTGTCACTGCGGTAATCAAGTCAATTCTAAACGATAACGAATCATCGATCATCAGAATGACGCCGGTAATGCCGTAAATATCTGAAGAGAAGCACTTTAAGAGGGCTACCCGGTGAATTTTATAGTGGAAACTGTTTAAATACGGCTTAGATAGCGGGAGGCAGGCGTGCACATATCTCTTACTTTTTACACTGCAACGTATGAGTCACGCCTGATCTCATCACTGTTTGTCTTGCTGGACCACCACTTAACACCAGCGCTTATTAGTCATACCTCCTGTGTTACCGTTAACTCCTGTTTATGAATATTCCGAATGATCTTTCTATGAAGAAGGCTTAAAATTAGCTGTATTCTCATACTTGGTGGAGGAATTCACGATAAGACCGAAAGTCAAAGAAGAGGGAAATTGCGTATTTGGGAGATACGCGAACCTCCTGAGGGTCACGGAGATCTAGCATGGCTCATTCTTGGCGCAATTGGTGTCTAATCACTCGTCGCATGTCCATACGTGGCGAGTAACTAGGTAGCACAGTGAGTGTAGAATTGAAGAGGACACAGGGATGACAGCCGCATCAATGCGCAAATCAGTGGGCAAGGAAGGGTCCCATTTTTTGGGTTCCGGGCCGTTTCAAATGGTTTCTTCTTCATCCTGCTCCACTGAACACCTCTACCATTTTTTCCAGTAAGCTAACTTTTTTCGTCGTAAATTCTACGGTTACCACTTGTACCATTTCCAATTCCATTTTGAGCCATGGGAAAGAGAAGACACGTACTTGTCGTACAGCCGAGGTGCCTGTATTCTCTGATTGCGCCATTCATTAGCTCCCATTCAGATACATTAGATTCAGAGAGATACGGACACACAGTGTCGTATTATTATTATAAATGTTATATATATATATTATTAGATATGTGATGTCATATTTGGCTTATGTGATGAGTAATGGGGCTAAGCTGCGTACATATCGGCCCATTTACCATCTCAGACGAATGCGGGACCAACCATGCAGTCCCTAGTCGTCTCAGTTGTTAGAAAAAGCTGACATGAAGATGCACAAGGGGACGAAAACTTATATAGAGCTCGTTGTAGGCAAACACCATATTCCGGCAAAGATGCAAACTTAAACCTTCACGAATTGCAGCAATTTAAGACGAAGCTACGGACGAGTGCGTGGAGTACCCTAAATAGTAAATCTATAGTGAATATTTGTTGGTACTTGTGTTGAGTACCATTAATTCAGACCCGCGTGGCACGTAGGCGAGCACATTAAAGGCAGTTCGGTGGTTAAGAGCCGACTTGAATGAAGCCTTTACGGGTGGCTTAGAAGCGTTAGGGACGCCGTGTACGATGTCGCTCACCATATCCTACATTCTAAAAAAGATGATTAAGACGCTAAAGGACAGCTTAAGAAACTTTAAACGCTCAACCTACCTTGGAAGACACGCGCCGCAACCCCGCTCGATATTTGTCTCCTCGCTAACTTAGACCTGACTCTCACCCATCATGCTGTCTCTTCTCTCTACTTCCTCCGCCTCTTCCGCTCTCCGCTCACATTATCTCTCATCTCCCTGCCGGCCTTTTGAACTTCTCCGCAGCGTAGAGCAAAAGGCTCGTATTTCCTGTGTATTTCACGATTTTTTTCCTTTTTTCTCCACTGGCGGTCCACCTCCTACCCCTACTTTCACATTTGAGTGGAATTACCTCATAATTTAACCCTGAATATTGCCTTCTAAGTACCGGAGGCATACCGAAATCGGTAAAACGAAACTTCAGTAAAACTTTGAATCGTACTCTTTTCCCTTTTTGCTCGACTTTTTCTTCTTTTTTCGTTTATCATTATCATCGCTGGATGATGAAGACGAGGATGAAGATGACGATTCATCTGAAATACAATTTCTGAACTATGGGAGAAATGCAGTTCGTGTGTCTATAGCCCACAATAAGTGAAGAAATGAACACCCTCTTCCTTCAAAAAGCGAGAAAGTGTCGGGTGCAGACCATGCACCACAAGTGACGACGGCCTTCACAAAATGTTAATGTTTTCTGCCAATGAAATGATTAGCCTGTTGCAGTTGTATTCTATCGATTGTCACTAATTACAACTATCATTTACCAGAAATCAGCTATCACTATGAACAACTTCTAACCAGATTTACTTGGAAGGCCGTCGTCAGTTGTGGTGTTTGTTCTGCACCCGACGCTTTCTCGCTTTTCGTAGGGGAGGTTAGCTTGGGATGTACGTAAATGGTCAAACGGAATCAGGTCAATTGATGCCAAACAGTGCGAGCATGTGTCAAAACTTCCAGCCAATGGCCCTTCTTTCCTCTTCTTTCTCAACTGGGACGCACACGATTCCCCATATAGCAATTACCACATCCATCCTGACTGGATTCGCGCCTTACCTTACCTTCAACCCATGCTCGCTAGTATCGGGAAGTGGGAGGGGGAGGGATTCCACTCCACTCCAAGGGAGTCTGAATGCTTAGCCGTTTGTATGGTTTGGTAAGATCCAGCAAAAGAGGTGAGGAGATGGAATTGCCCACAAAAGCTGAGCACCCTGCCCATACTATCAGCGCGCAATGTGATCGATTCCTTGTAATTTTTGCTTGCATTCATTACTGATGGATCATGAACAGAAATTTTTTGAGTCCATTATCTTACAAATACCCTATTCAGTCGCGATATGTTCTTTTGATGGTGCCAGAAACTGCCTACATTACGTAGTTGCCTAAACAATTTGTACGGGTATGCGCTACTTCCCATATAAAGCGCGATTTACGATCCCAAGGTAGCTCATCGAAATTAATTTAGAGGGGGTCAGCGGTGCCGGGATGAGAAAAAACAGCAAACGGCTCAAACTCGAAAAATCAAACCCCTTCCTTGCCCGTTGATTTCCGCATTGATGCGACACTCATCGGTACTGCCCTCTTCAACACTAACGCTCTCTCTCTCTGCTAAGCAATCAGAAACTTGCGGCGATCTACTGACGTGCCGCGCTGATGGCGTCGCAAGGTGGTTTACGGGTCAGGGTCAACCGTTACGTTGGACCGATATTGGAGCGACGTTGGACCGATGTTGACCGCTCTCCGCGCCGGCATTCACTCTCGCCACCCGCGAGCCGTCTGTGTCTCCGTGCGTACGTTCACTCTCGGCATTACTCTCGTCGTCGCGTTGGACTTTGTCCAACGGACGGTTGACCCTGTTCGGGTGCTTGAATTTCGTTCTATGCCTGCCGCGAATAGCTTTGGTCCACGGGAGCTTCTCGCTGCCAAAGATGCCAAACGGGGGCTGCGTGAGCCAGGAGGGGTCAGGAGTTCAGGGCTTGGGGGGGGGGGCGTGAGCCACTTCTTCATGTGGTAAAAGTTGGAACTCACAAGGTCCTTATAGTCGTAAGCCACTATTCAAGCGAGAGGGAACACATAAGAGCAGCACATTGACTTCTTTCAAGGATCGAGTTCACGACAGCTCACGATGTACTCCACAGACGGCGGGTACGGCATGCAAGATCGTCAGCGGGTATATCCTTAGCTGCGAAATGGGTACAGGGTCAACCCTGCGTTGCGCAAATTCCAAAATTTTTAAACAACCAATTACCAATTACAATTACCAGTACCCAATCTGGTCCGCATACTGAGGGGTCCACCTGCTTTCCCACTACGTGAGGTTCCCCTCCTTCGAGCTTGGTTATCGTGGAATCCCACTTTGAATATGCACTATCGAAATAGTGCTACGTCATACAAGTCAGAACATAGACAGAGTTTTATTCAAAATTAGCTCAAAGGTCACGATAAAAACTACCCTGTCAAGATTGTCATTGTCAATTCCTTATTGGAAGTATTTCAAAACAGAATCCCATCACCTCCCCACGATGAATCGATAGCTTTAATTGATTCTATTTCAAATCCATTTCCAAGCTGTATGCCAACTGCTTCCTTTTTGCTGTAGTCCGTTGGACGAATGTTATACGACACAGTGGATTGCAATCGATCACAACAGCAAAATGAAACAAGTTAAATTTTATAACTATGAAATTTCAAAATTATTCACCAGTTATTTACTATGCATGATATGATTATTATAACCCACTAAATTAGTTCTTTTATACTTATCCAAAACTATTGCAATTCCTTGATGATGAATTTGTTAATGAACATAAGTATAAAACCTATTTTATGAAGTTTCGAAACGTTTTATAAGTTATCAGAGCTTCGTATTTTTTGCGATTTCGTGAGATGACCCTACTGGAAAATATGATTTGGCTTCATCGCGATCTAAATGATGGTCGGAGGTGCAAAGACACGTACTGCCACTTATTAACACGCACGCAGTAAGGGGATCAAATCGTGAACCGTAGCTGTGCAGGCTAACCAAGCTTTCCACCCTCCGGGGTCGGTTAATTGGTACCAGACTTGTCTGGGAGGATAAAAACACTGACTTGTACATCGGCTGGCCCCCGCAAGTCATTGTATAGGCCACATCGCATTCAAACGCCACTACGAATGTACAAATGGAAGTAGAATGCGTGCCGCATCCCAAAAAGGATTGATCAACGTCACATGGTTTATCTCTTATCCTTTTATTATTTAACATAACCCTAGTTCCAGCTAGTTATCAGTACTGTGTGAGAGGAGGTTTTTCTCATAGATCGATCGAGCTGATTCATCACCACCGCTATCGATTGGAATAACTATTCACCCAGGAATAAGTTTGTAATACTCTTTATCTTCAATCCTAAAAATCAGGTTCATCAAAAAGAGTTCCGAATAAATAGGCTCTCAAGGAAATAGGGTACATGAACATATAGGCCAAGGATTGTTGCGGAAAAGTTACAGTGGGACGAAGCCTCGAGATTTTTGTCCTTCTGTACTAATAATTTTTATCTTGGATACTGAAGAACCATTCTCATGAAGAAGATATTCAAGTAACTACGCTCTCTATGAAATTCGGATGCTAACTCTGTTTGGGCCAGCCGTTTATTAGAGTACTCTCGGAGTCTTTGGCCGGTGAATATGTCATTAAAATTCATTGGCAACTTCAAGCACAGTAGAGAAGTAGCAAACTACGTAGATCGGTTCAAAAAGCTGTCTGTTTAGCCCGCTTTGATCCAGCGCTATGAAGGGTGGCTGCAGGAATTCTATGAGAAGTAAAATTCTCCACTAGACAAAGCGCAAACCTGACGAATCATCGGCGGCAGCTTTGGCTTCAACCTCACTGTCACTGGAACTATCAGATGAGTCTTCGGAAGAATCAGAAGAGGAAGGTTCTTGCTTCTTCTTCTTGCCCATTACAGTGAGACTTCCCCTAAAATGTATAAGCAATTCAAGCAAGTAGTAAACGCTCAGCCACGAAACGAAACTGTCACTGCGGTAATCAAGTCAATTCT